>VZTY01006795.1:124073-154378 GCA_013400935.1 Turnix velox | reverse complement strand
AAATGCTCAAATATTATTTACTTTAAAATATACCCTTTTATATTGTACCCTCTTCCTTCATCCTCTGTGTCAATCATTGGGAGTGAAACTATGCATTACTTAAAATTGGAAAAATAATTCTGTATTTGCATAGCTGATTCTATGTTAACATCCAACTTTGTGCATCTTATCCCTTGTATTGGCAACTGATCAGCTGCATGGCAGTGATCATTACATGAAGCTGGTATAGATATTCTGTTATATCAGAAGAGCAAAGATTCATATTTTCAGCAGATATAGGGAAGATAGTCCTTGAGAAAAATTTTGTACACAGAATGTTCAGCTGTTAGCCCATCTTCAGCTTTCAATTTTTATTCTCATGGCTGAAAGACAATTAATGTTTGATACTATAATAAGTGATGTTGGACTGCAGCTAAGGGCTGTTCTGGCTGTTCTTGCATAGCTTGAAAATGCTGTCTACTTGTCAGCTTCTTCAGAGAAAAAATAATCACTGTTTTCCACATGAAAGTAATGTTCTTTTGGAGTAAAATCCCTTAATTCTAAGTTTATTGTCACATAGATTTACTACCTTTGCAACGCATGTTTATTTTCTCTTAATTCAAGCTGGTCATTTGTGTTTTGAATTCCAGAATTCTTAATAGAGACATGTTTTACTAAAAGCACTGTTTCAGGCTTAACAATGGCAATGTTGTTATTAAGTGATTATTTTGAAAGAAAAAAGAGTTTTTTTCCTGCACCAGAGAATTAAGCAAAATATTTTTCAAATGTTAAGGTTCAGTGGAGTTTTTGCTATGTGGCTGTGGTACACAAGCATCTAGCTACAGTTCCTGTACCTACAAAACATGACAGATCTGTTAGCTGAGTCCCTGTTCTGCATTTATGAAAGAAATTCTGCCTTGGAACAGCAAAAGCACATGGAGAAAGAGTCTTGTGCTGTCTGGGCTGTAGGGTAAGAGAAAGAGGGCCAAAGTGAGCATCTTTTCCACCTCACCACCTCCAATATCCTTCTCCTGTCTCCTGCTTAGTGTTTTGGTCCCTGTAAATGGAATAAAGGAAGAAATGCACTTTCTTATGCATAGAATCACAGAATCACAGAATCACAGAAGACCTGGGTTGGAAGGGACCCCAAGGATCATGTAACTCCAACCCCCATAGAACCCCCATAGAACCATAGAATATGTTAGGTTGGATGGATATTCGAAGGTTATCTAGTCCCAGTCTCTTACAATAAGGCAGTAAGCAGGCACATCTTTAATTAGAACAGGTTGCTCAGAACCTCATCAAGCCTGTCTTCGAATGTCTCCAGGGATGGGAGTGTCCACCACCTCTCTGGGCCAGTTCCTATGCCTGTTCCTCACCACCCTCATTGTGAAGAACTCCTTCCTAATGTCTAATTTAAACCTGCTCTGTTCTTGTTGAAAATCATTGCCCCTTGTCTTGTTGCAATAAATGTGCATGCTCTCATATAGTTCCCATGGATGTAGCATGAAGATCACTGTTGGGACCTTTTGTGGTGAGGCAACAAAAACCACCACTCAGTTTTACGTGGTCAAGCTTGTGCTGCAGTTCTTCACAGATGACCCCTGTAATGATGCTCACACACTCTCTGCCATGTAAACCCTGAAATGTAAAGAAAAAGGAGCACAAACAAGTCCATGTAGTCTGTTTATATAGCCCTAGAGATGCAGATAAAGAAAAACAAACATAACCTTTTCAGCTGTTCCTCACAAGGGAAAAAGAAAATGAAACATTTGATTATAATTGTCTTAATGAGCTTTGATTCAAAATGAAGTCATAATGGTCTGGTTAAAATATATTCTGTTAATGAGCTTATATTTCTATCAAAGTGTGCAAGATGTAAAATTCTCTGAGGATAAAATTAAATAGCAAGCAATATTTATTTGATGATGAATAAAATCTTGCTTATTCCTTGAAAAATATAGTAGAAATAATATTAACAGCAATAGTAATGCCACTAAGATGGGTAGGAGCACAATAATAACAATCTAAATAGGTAGTCTGAGGTTTGACCTTGAAATTAAAGAAGTTATATAAAAAATACCTGCTCCAGTATGTATAAAACCTGATTTTGACACAGATGTTACTGAAGGCCACCTTTGAATACTGTAAATATGTACCCCAATATATTTCTTATTGTAAAATACTGGGTTTTATAGAAAGATGCATAGGACATCAACAATTGCAAAAAACGAGATAAAACCAGAAAAAGCAGGGATACATCGTGTTTATTAGGGGAAGCAATGTGTAATCCTAGTGAACAGCATTTCTCTGGTTAGTTTACTGTTAGTAGTATGTGCTTGTGTGTACCTCACATTTTAGTTAATGCCTCTGACTGCAATGTAGTTTTCCATGTCACATAAACCAGACAATACTCCAACTATTCTTCAGCCACAGAGGTGTGCAGACAGCCTGGAACTTGCCCACTGTTATGATACACGCTTTTAAAAAGAATCCAAATAAAATGGTGTTTTCCCTTTCATGTTCTGCATAAATTATTGGGTAATGCATGAAATTGTAGGCATACAATCCTCTCTGATGAAGAATGTTTTAATTTAGATCTTATTCTATTCAAATTCTAGCAGAGATATCTCCTTTAGATTTTTATGTCAATTTTTCCATGTGTCACTTGGTGCAGTGTATTACCTCTTCAGCACAACCACTCATTCTCACATTGGCTGATTTGCTTAATCAGTCTCTGGTTAAACAATATGACTTGTCTCCTGTAAAAAGACAGCTACAATCTGTTGTGTTCGTAGTTTCTTTTTCTAAAGGGAAACAAAATAAAAAAAAAAAAACAAAACCAAACCCCCAGTCCTAACATTAGCAGGATGATTTTCAAGACCAACTCTTAATTACATTAAAAACCAAAATTAAATTAGTGGAATGCAGGAAGAAAGCAAAATAATATGCATGGCTCCATGAACACAGTAATGCTGTCAAACTGTAAACACTCAGGGATGGCAAGATGGTGAAGAAGAAACCTATAGAGACATATAGAATGGGAAAAAAGGCATGAAAATATTAAATTGACTTGGATGATGAAGAAGAAGTTGCTGTATTACAAACCTGGATGTGACAAGTTTATTTAAAAATAAACCCTTCCATTAACATATTTTAATAAGACATGTATATGCGTTTAGAATGAGTGTTACCCACAGCAAAGAAAGAAGTGGTGGCTCTTTGGGCTGAGATATGGCTGACTTTGTTTCAGATATATTAACTCATGAAAAAACACTCTTTCAGGAGAGTTTTCTGGCAGCCTGCTGTGCTTGACATGGCCTTAATTACAGCCTTTTGCAGTGTCCGTACCTGCTTCTTCCTTGGCATGGAAGAACTTAGGGTGTTGCTTTTTTTGTTGTTGATTTTCCTCTTTGTGTGTCTGTGTCACCTTCACCTTTATTTTTTTTTTAAAATCTCTGTCTCCCCTCCCCACATTGTCAAGGACTACTTCTGGTACCAGTTTTGAACCATCCTATAGAACAAAGAACAAACCGCTCTGGGAGTGATAATTCCACTTAGGAATGGATAGATTCTCACAAGCATAAATACTGAAAGGTACACGAAATGGCCTGCTCTAAACCACACGTTGCCATGGCTACATCCTTTTGCGGCTCAGATGGGGATGGGGGCCAATTATCAAGTTTTGTTTGCTTGATTTTAAGTAGTTTGTTACCTGGATACTCAACAAATAAGAAAACTGAAAAAAAGACTTGTTTTCTTTCCCCTTAACTGAAAGAAAGACAAAACAGTCATACACGAATGTTAAAAAATATAGCAATCAGATTCTTAGTTACACATTGGAAGCACTTCTGAACTATTTGCTTTAGAGAGGACTGGAAAGAGGCCTGCAAATAGATTTTGCATTAGCATCATAATGTGAATTGTGGAAAAAGCAATTGATCATGTAATATTATTCTATATCATGGGTGACTGGAGAGACAGAGTTAAATACGGCTGGGTTTTTATAATTATTTAGACAATAAAGCTGTTGGTTTTTTTTATTTTATTTTATACAAGAATCACTAGGATATCTAATTAACAAAAGGAAAGATAGCTTCTATTGTGTTGCAGCATGGTGGTGTTTATCTGGTGTCATTCATACTCCTGCTTTTTAAAGATCGTCTAAGGTTGTTGTATGTAGCACCCTGTTCATAAGTTTAATCAGAATCTTTGCTAACAAGCTGAAGGTGGAAAAGTGAAGTTAGGTGGAGAAATTGGGGGGAGAACAGGGCAAAATTAAAATACCATCCTGTCAGTACCCCTCATAGTTTATACAGTCAATGACAGAACAGTATTTTAATTTTTATCTGATCTCCTTGCTACTCATTTATTCCATCTCCTGCTTGTTATTGAAGTTTCAGATTAAACTTAAAGATATGAATGTATTGCCATAATAAATTTATAATAGGATATTTAAAGAGCAAAGATTTGAATGACACAAATGAAGCTCAGTATAGCAGAGCTGAAGAAAGGATTTGCAGGGAGATGCCATAGCAGTCAGAAATGACTCCTTAATTAAAAAAAAAAAAGGACTGAAATGCAATAGACATTCATATAAATTTAGGTTTAACTTTAAATTATTGATGCTATCTTTAAAAAGGTTAAGAAAAACTACTTTAAGGACGATTATTGAAATGTAAGCTAGCTATTTGGAACATGGAAAAACTAAGATGTTAAAAAAAGGAAAAAAAGGACATATATTTTTAATATGCATCTAAAATTTGAATTGTTTTTGCTTCATCTCAGTTTCTTCAGTTATTTTTCCAAAAGGCAAGAAAAATTATGTTTAGACAATGTGGCCTTCAGATTTGCTTTATTTTTTCCCGGCGAATAGGACATATCTGTCATAAGTAACTAGGGAACTGCCACTTTTAAGCAAAATCTTTTTGGTTTTTGATTTCTCAAATGAAAAATGATCTGGTTTATGAATAACTAGTTTGCAATTTGTTTAAATTACAAAGAAGAATCGAAGGACATGGCTTTTCCTTGCAGATTAAGCAAAAGTGATAACCACCAAGAAGGCTACTAGCACAAAGCAAAAACTTTGCAAATGCTAGAAAAGTGAGTGAGTTAGTGAGTGAGTGAGTGAGTGAGTGAAAAAGCGATAAAAACATATGTGAGTAGCAAGATTCTGAAATTGTGAAATTTGCTCCGTGATCAATTTAGTTTTTTAAAAAATGTAATTGAAAATTATTTTTTGCCTAACCCTGAAATCTTCCTTTAAGTTGGTAGAAGCTGTCAGAAAAAGAAAATCTATTAGAATATTTATACAAATAACTGCAGTTTGTTACAGAGAGTTCTCTTGCATAAGAGCCCCGAGAAGGAGCATGGGGAAGATGAGCAGAAAGGGAAGCTGCAAATATAGAAGCAGGAAAAGGGTATTTAAAACAGATCTCCAAGAGACCAGGAGCTGGTTAATGCCAGAGGGGCTCCTGAAGGGAATGGGAACGACTTCATATTACTTAAGGTCCCATCAGGGGTATGATTTCTCTAGGGAAATCTGTGACAAGTAGCTCTGGGGGGTGTAGCTCTCTGTTACATAAATTCTCCAGATGGATAAAATCTTCCCACTTCTTCATTTCAGCTGCTTTTCTAGGCTGAGGACCTTTGCCCAGGAGCAGAGATGTTTCTTCTCACCTCTCCAACCTGGAACAAGTTGCCCAGGGAAGGTGCTGACGCATAATCCCTGGAGATTTTTAAGAGATGGGTAGACATAGTGCTTAGACACATGGTTCAATGATGACTCCTGTCAGAGTTATGTTGATGGGTGGAGCCGATGATCTGAAAGGTCCTGTCCAAACAAGACAATTCTATGATTCTCATGTTTAAGCTCTCATGTTAAGCTACACCTGAGTCCTGCAACCTCCCTGATGAAAAAGGTGCTACCTCCCCCTTTTTGGTCAAAAGAGTAGAGGATTCAGGAATATCTCGTGAAATACTGAGAGAGTAAAGGGGAGAGGAACAACCTCTGGATAAGATGAAGTGAGAGCAGACACACAGGAAGGATGAAGAAGCTCCCAAGCAGCACATGGTGTCTGAATGGGTAGGGGTATGATGGAGTATGAGCAGCTCCCTCTATCTGAGCCTCTGGGTTTTGTAACAGCTCTGCAAAGATAGGGAAGTTGCACTATCTAGGGTTCAGGGCAGGCTTTAGAAAGCAAAACGGGGAAGGAATGGTAAAAAGGATTGCATTTTGATGGGAAACAGGACAGCAGAATGCAATGCCACGTTATATCTACGGATGCTCACATTGCCTGGAGACATGCTGGTATCTAGGTGCATACAGAAAAACACAAGTAACTTGAGTGGGAGCTGTCAGTGCATTCATTTAATGAAGTTCTTGCAGCTACTTTGAGGTGGACTTTTTCCCAGTAACATGTCTCAGTTGTTCTCTACTTGTACAAGATCTGCTTTTTGAACTGAAGGCACTGTGGCTGCAGGAATGAGGGAGAGAAGCAGAAGTCTTTATTTCATTTATGTGGCCATTTTTCATGCTCAATATTCATGTGCCCTTAGGCAGACATTATTGTAACAGGATAAAGAAGGATTTTAGGTACAAATACTGTGCTGCAGCTGTCATGATACAGTTGATTTTCATGCCATTATGATTACAAATAAATAGAGGTGATATTAAGATTAATATAATTAGTATGATGTCTTCCTGCAATGGATAAATATTGATACTTCCTTTGTGCTAGCTTAACTTTGAAAGGGCAAATCCATTTTTGGGGGCAGAATATCAATCAGCAAGCTTAGAATCTATTGTAAGACTAAAGTTATTCTGCAGACAATGAAATTGTAGAGCAAATATCAAGGAGAGAGGAAAACATACATTAAAGAAGTCAAACAGAGATAGAACCTTCATATCCAGATGACCACCTCCTGCATCCTGGTTTATATGAAGTGGGAACACATAGCTCACTCTGCCATTTAATAATAAGCAAACATGCAGGCAAAAACACCAAACAAAACCCCAAACTTCAATTCCAGGGCAGGTATTTGGCCTCATAGGAAGATGTTTGTGGAGCAGAGATATTTTTGCATGGGAAAGTTTGTCCATCCTCCTGCCTAAGTCCCTTGAATGATGATGAGCAGTCATTTCTGGGTGACAGGAAACTGCTGGGGGGAGCCACTGAAATCCTGCCCTGAGGCTGGACCTGAGCAGGACAAGAAGAAACTGAGCTGGAAAACCCAAACAACTGCTCAGCAGTGGAGGAGGCTACAGCTAAGATGCATCAGCTGTCTCCAGGCTTTCCAAAATTGCAGAGCAATCCCAGTGAATTCCTGGGGACTTCAGCACCAGGCTGATGGCAGGAGCCTCATGCCTAAATATTCTCTGTGGCTTGGCTGCTTCTTGGCTTATAGAATTTGGTCAGAGCCTTGGCTGGCTCTGGATTAGCTCAACCTTTAAAGCTGGCTTGGATAACATCAGTGGAGAAAACCAGATGTAACTTGCAGCAGCATAAAAAATCCAGGAACTCTCTGCAAATATGTAATTTTCTTGAAAAAACAAACAAAGCCTGTTTTCCATTAAAATAATTTTAGAAAAAGACTCTTTGACTAAAAAAAGAATAAAGAAAAAAGGTATTAATTTTCAAGGAGGTAATTAGCAAGTGATGGGCCAAATTGACCCCTAGAGTAATATCATTTAAGCTGATTATGCTTGTAACATGCTTTAATTTAGCCCAGTGTGCATGATACCTGTGTATGTATGGTAAAGACACTCCAACTGAGAAAAAGGATGTGAAAATCATATACACATACTTTTTCTAGCTTCATCTCTTGTGTATTATGCTCACACATATTTCAAATGGTTAGTTGACCAAGGATGCTAACAAAAATGCAGTTAGGTTTTGTGTCTACCAAAGATACTCATGTTTAAGCTTTAAAAATGAAAATGGCAACCCATTGCTCCCATTTTTGATATGAGAGCTGTTTGCTTGCTCAGGAGCCTTGCTGGTTCTATCTCCTCACTTATTAAAACACACACTATGCACAGGGTAAGTGCATTTTCATAGAACAGTATCATAGAATTGCCTTGATTAGAAGGGACTTTTCAGATCATTTAATCCAATCATTAACCTAGCTCTGGCAAGCACCATCACAAAACCATGTCTCTAAGCACTATATCTGCCTATCTCCTAAATGCCTAAATAGTTGGGCTCAACTATTTCCTTTTTAAGTTGGGCCTTTCCTTTTACTTGGGCCATATGGTTGCTTTTACCCCTGCATTAGGGCCTATGCGACATGCCAACATCCCTTAGAGCTGTGGTCTATGCAAGATATTTCAAGACTTGTGAGTGCCTCACCCATTCCAGAAAGGAATTAATCACTGCAATTAATCTACAGTGATTTTATTTGCATCTCCACTCTTTGTCAAGCCCAGTTCTTGCTTCCAGCATTAACATTTCTCAGCTAAACGAGGTACAACTGGAGAGGTATGTCATTTGAAAGACAGTTATTAAAGTGAAGGAGCAGAAAACTGAGCCAGAAGCAAAAAGGTTAATGCCCTCTGCTCCCACACAGCCCCTTACTTCTCCTGACTGACCAAAATTACCGTTGTTATGTTACTTCATTTGCTCTCCAAACACAAAACCAAACAGAGCTAAGCAATTGCCTGGCTACAAAATTAACTCTGAAAAAGCTTCTGTAAGACAAGTACATATCATTATCTGTATTAACATAATTACTGGCCCACAATACCACTGCTCTTGACACTGAATTAGTGTATCCTCTTGCATGACCTAGAAACAGGGCAGAAGTGCTTATAAAAGCCCTTTTAACAGATGTTTGTGACTTAGTGGCAGGCATTCAGGCATTCATACGTTGGTGCCCGGCATGAAGAAGATGCTTTTATATGTTGCTGGAGAGTGACTGTAAAAGACAAGGCTCTTGAACTTCTGTAAGGTATAAAGATTTGTATTGACAAGGCAAACTTAGTAGTTTTTCAGAACTACTGCTCAGGCCTCCTGACATTTACTTCCTCATCATTTGAAGACATTCTGCTCTTGCTACATAAATGGATCCAGTGTGTGACTATTCCTGGGTTTTAAGTACTAATCACTGATGTATTTCTGATGCGAGCTTTTATTTTTAGGGAGAACTTTCTATATTCCAATATTGTTGAGTTCCCTAAGCAGCATAATGGGAAAAATGAAATAATGCACAAATGGATGTGGATTAGGGGTGATTTCAGCACCAGAGGAAGGTTGAAAGATCAACATAACAACATAAGAGATCTAAACTTCTTTTTTTGTGACATATCTCCACCAGAAGCAGGAAAACATTACAAATATTACCAAGAACTGAGGCCCGTGGCTCTGAAATCTCCTGAACCTCTGAGATATGTCCAGCATTTTCAGAATGGGACTGTTCAATCTCTATTTGCAGTTCTCATACCACATCCAGTAGTGGCACAACTCTTTGTGGTTTGCTGTTCTCATCACTTCAGTCGCCATGGCAGCTGGGTCTGTTGTAATTTTCTGAGAAAAAGAAGGAAAAGACACAAGTCACCACCCTTGCTACAGAGATAAATTTTGCAGTTTTAGGCTTTTCTAATTCCCCTTTGTATTTTATGATGCGCTTCAATATTTTACAATGGATACTTAGCCCAAGGTAATGATTGGACATTAAGGTGTAGACCATGACCATCAAAACTGTGCACAAACAGGCTTAGTACTGAGCAAGTTTTCCTTCAGCACAGCTTTTGAAAAATTTGGCACCTTTTTTGAAAGCATCATATCCAGCCCCTCTCTTGGTATGCCTCACATATTCATATTATGGTTACAAGACATGCATGATGTGGGGATTAGCCCATGAACTCGGGGGTCTCCTCCTGGATGCAGTGAATTGCCAGGGTAATTCACTCTCAGAGTGCAAATGCATCCCTGTATGTTCTGGCTGAGAACTGTGATTATTTTCCTCTATAGCCTTTCTGAGCCTTCCTCTGAGCTCAGACGTGGGAAGTGTGTTTATCTCTCTGTGTTATTCATTACTGTGGAACAGTAGTGCTTGTCCTGCACTTGGGTCAAGGAGGACTTTAGTGTTCCATGCTTTCAGAGGAGGTAAATGTTCTGTTTGTACCACCACATTCAATTTCTGGAGGTGGGACTTGTGTTAAGAGTTCAGTGCCATTAAAAAATGAATACCAGTCAAACTGCTGCATTAACAAGTGCTGCTATTCCTGCTACATTTTCTTCTCCTTCATAGGAGGCACACACAAATGCAAAGTTTCACAATGTTTTGTTATGGAAGGTGCACATTGCATAATCCACAGAGTTAGAGGTGATGGGAGTCCTTTTCTGCAGATGGCAAGAGAAAATTGATTTGTATAGGCTACATTAAAGGTAAGTATTTTCAAAATTTGTTTAGGGGTATCACCGACAAAGCCCGCTTTCAGAAGCATTTCTGTTTTTTCCTTCATGGATCACAGAACTGTAGATGTTGGAAGGACCTCTGGAGACCATGTAGTCCAAACCCTCATCATCTTCAAAGCCCTTTTCTGTATCCTCTTCAGTAGTTTCCTGTCCTTCTTGTACTGAGGAGCCCAGAACTGGATCCAAAACTTCAGATGTAGCCTTACTAGGGCAGAGTAGAGGGGGAGAATAACCTTCCTCACTCTGCTGGACTACTTGGTGCTCCCCAGGATGCCATAGCCCTTTTCGGCCACAAGGGCACATTGCTGATTCATAGTCATCCTATTGTCTAATAAGACTCCCAGGTCTTTTCTCCTGCTGGTCAGCCCTTAGCCTTTACTGATGCATGGGAATCAAAAGTGGTTTAGGGGTATATAGATGCTATATCTATTAACTGCATCAATTAACCTCAAGATGCAGGGTTCTAAAAAGATTTAGGTACTTCTGAGAAGCCCGCTCTATTGCCGTGCATTTTTAACTTTCCTGAAGGAAAGACAGTGCTTATCAAATGGCCTGTTGCTTCATCCAAGTTTCTGAAATGTGTCAGCACTTTCTTATTGTCACAGCATGAACTTCATCCCAGCTGGGTAGTCCTTCCTCAAGTAATACAAATACTGGAATGCATGAAATGCCTTCAAGTATTAAACCCTATGCCTTTAAGGGGGGTGTATTTGGTATTAAGCAGATTTTCTAGCTAATGAACTTCTCAAGCTACAAGAATAATGGCCTTTTTAATCTTAGCAAGAGTAATTAAACAGACGTTTGTTATTAATGATGTTGTTAATGGCAGTAGATATTGAATTTTCACTGTGGATATCATACAGTTGTAGCAATTTTTTGGAGGTTTTTATTAACTTGATTTGTCTGTGGAGCTAAAAATGTGCAATTTTTTCCCCAGTGGGCCTGAAGGTATTGACTGGTTCCCTGTATCTAGAACCAACTTTGCTTTAATTGTATTCTCTTTGTAGGGATCTAGCTTTGCTTGTGTTTGTTGGCCCATCTGATTGCAAATAGACTGCTCCTGTCTGCTGTCACTCCTGAGTTACCTGGGATGATTTTTGCAGAAAGGGATGTGATAGTATTGCCTGCTCCTTTATTCCTTCTACAACACATGCTGGGGGTTCCCATCTGTGTTTCACCGCAGGTAAATACCAGTTACATCTCTAGCCATCAAACCATGCTTTCTGGCTCAAATTAAAGAAACTTACACTTTTTAACTCCTTTTTTCACTCCTAAATCCAGAGTAAGTCTAGAAAGCAGACAGAATAACTTCTCTTATTATCTTTTCCAGAATAGCATGCCCTCTTCCTTGCATTATTGGTCCTCTGTAAAGTATGAAGGGGGACAATAGGCTTAAGTATGAGTCTCAGATCTCTGGTGTTTGAACACTGATGAAGCTTTTAATAGTTGTTCTTAGTATGGAATCATGCAAGTCTATGCTCTCCTCTGGGAACATATTAACCCTCCCAGGGCGCTGTTTTCATCAATCAGTTGCCTAAGCCTGATCAATAAGCATGGATTAGATCATACTTGTGGAGATACAACTCTGGGGGAGATGCCTTCATTCTGTTTCTTTTATTATACATTCAGTTTCATCATGATGGTTTCAGATAATCTGATATTAGACTTGCTTGCTTCACATAGTTTTCTCTGAGTTTATAGCAATCACTTTTCAGAAGTTAATGGGACAACAACATCTCATGTTGCATGCCTAGGAACATGTCTTCTCCTAGGAGCAATGCTGATTGAAATTTGGTTTTTTTATGATGTGGGATTATCAGCCCATCCTAGTGGGAAGAAAGACTAATCAGAGTAATTTTTCCATGAAATGGAAGGACTTTCCTGACCAGGCTTAGGCACAACTTTTTTGCAGTGACATGGGACCCTGCTTGACTCCTTATGCCTTTCACATCTTAATTTCTCCTGAGAAAAATGCTTGATAGAAAGCTTTAAAAAAAGCCCCTGAACTCTAGAGATCAAGATTTGTCTGCTTTTGGATTGTGCCTGTCAGTGAATGCTATCCAAGCTCTCATGTTTTTTATGAATTCCTGTTTGCAGCTTTTCTGGCTTGGCTTGTTCACCTCTAAGGCTTGATCTCAGCACTGAGCCTGTATCAATCACACGCTTAACCTGCCTTGGCTGCTTCTTCCAAGTATTGCTTTACACTAAAAAAGCAGGGAGAAAAAACCCAAACAAAACAAAAAAAAGCCTTGGCATCAGTTGCTAATTTCCCTTCCTCTGTCAAGATTACGCTAGTAGCTCTGAGTAATTTGGTCTCATTTTTCTCCAGGGAGTAGGACTGAAATAATCCAATGTTTATTTTTATACAAATTCTCACAGTGCTACAAAGTTTCAGAGACTTCCTGGGATGTTTCTAGTTTTTTTTCACAGGCTAAAAGGCTGTTCTCAGAGGTAGCTCCTTCATGTAAACCTAAAAATGGCACTTTCCCACAATACAGTTTATCAGGAAGTTTAAAGTTCAATAGTCTATCCCTTGCTCTCTCTCCCTGTCTCATACACATGAAAGTAAGAAATAAAAAAATGAAGGGGCTGCTCCAGCTCTGCTGAGAGTTGCCTTTCAATCATTTCACTTGGGTGTGCTGTTTGATTGTAATGGTAATGGTATGATGGGACCTGTGCTGGTCTAAAGACTGTAGAGAAGAAAAATTTGTGGGGAAGGAAAGCAGCTATTATTAAATTAATTTTGGTTTGTCTGTATAGAAGCTGGTGGGGGGAAATAAGGTGCTCACTACACTCTTCATGCTTTGGATTTATGGACATACTCCCAAACGTGCACAGGCACAAAACCAATTTCTGTAGTGAGACATTAAAACTCGAGTGGCATAATTCTGCTGTCTCTAAAATGCCTCATGATGGTTTAATTAAGAGGGATTGGATGAAATGCAGTGTAACTTGGGGACTCTAAGGATGGGATTTCCTGGACTGTTTGGTTTGGCTTTAACTCTAATTACTTTCTTTTAACCCCAATGTGATTGCAAATAAAACTGTTGAATTTTAGGGCAACCAAGATATTTCTGGCCATGTTTGAAAACCTTGGGTGATGCCCTGATCCTTCTATTCCTCCTTACTCATGCTGGGGGATAATTTTGCTCATGAGAATAAAGATTACTTGCCAAAGAGCTGTTGTCTGGATCACAGAAAGAGGAGCTCCTTTCCTTTCCTGGTGCTTTGTGTGAGTTCTCATAATGTCACAGAAAGAGGCAGCTCCTTGCTTTCTCAAATTTTCAGCCCTGGTTGGTTGATTACTTATTTCCACCCCAGGGATCCTTGCTGTTAGGACTGTTGTTAAACAGAACTGCCTTTCTGGCATTGTGTTCTGACAAACAGTTTACACCTCTGTAAACTGATCAGTGCAGTGGTTTGCCTTTGACAGCTGATGTATCACATTTTAAAGAACAGCTGAAGAGGACTTTTCTGTGCTTGAAGAAACAGGTCTGCCCAGTGAGATGAAGGAAGGTGCAATGTGCATCAGATGAAACAGAAAAAAACTAGTGTTTGCAGTCATTTCAGACATCTGAAGACCCACAGACCATCTAAGTCTAGAAAGAAATTATCTTATTACAAATATTTCTTGTAAAATTGTAATCAGCAAAATGAAAGCAGAAGTACATTAATTTTTCTCCAGTGGACTACAGCACATCATTTGGAAGAGGGGGGAGACATTACACAGGCGCTCCTTAGTTCTGGACATCATTAAAAGGAGATGTGACAATGATAGGACACTTCAACTGTTTGTGAGGAAATGAATGCAGACTGCTGGTGTTGCAATAGCTGAAGCTGGGAAGATCTCACCTAGGCAGAGATGAGGTGTGCCATGGGAAAATGCGTTTGATGGTTTTTGTGGTAATGTATGCTGGGAAGGGAGAAAAAAAAGAAACCCCAGAGGGCTCAAATGCAGAAAGAAAAGGGAAAACTGCAGGATAACTGGGCAACACAGAGATAGGAAATAAAACTAAAAAAGTGCCTCAGCGCAACGATGAAACACTGCAAACCAGGGGAAGGTAAAAAAGCATTGCTAAACTCACATTTAGTAAAGGAAGAAATTATGGTCTTTGGAAAGCAAAATAATTTTGCCATTTTATGTCTCTGAATTTCTAAGAAAATGGAATATTAGTTTCAGATGCTATAAATATAACCAAACTCAGAATACAGATTCTGATTCTCACAAAAAATTGTTTTAGTATTTTGAGTACAAATCACCAAACTGAACAATCAAAGAGAGTTAAGCAGTAGACCCTATTTCATATAGTAGGTAGTATGCTTACTCTCCTCTAATTTCAGTCAGGTTTTTGATTTTTAAAGATAGGATTTGTCTTCCTGAATTGTAGCTGTGTTGAAGCTGTGCTTGTATTTAGCCTCAGTTAATGATGCGTTTGTTCTCACAGGTAGGAAAAGACAAAGACATCTCCATAGATCAACTGTTGCACACACTCATCTTGGCTGAGAAAAAACTCACTTTTTGAACAGTCAGAATGGTTTTGTAGAGGTAACTAGAGAAGAAAGAAATATACTCTTCTGGGTCTCAGCCATTCAGAGGAAAATTTAAAAATAACTAAAAAAAATACCAACCCGAGAAACAAGAAACAAACTCAAGTGAAGACTTTCAAAATGTTTCCCAGAGCAAGTCCACAGCTTGGTTAAACAAAAAATTGAAATGCTATGTTGTTCAGTAGTTTCAAAATGTTTATTTCTGAACTTTCCTAAGTCTTGGCAAGCTCCAGTGGTAGCACCTTGAGCATCTGAGTTTCCAGGTCTGGCCAGTCAGCAGCTGAGAGCCTGGGACTTGAGGGAGCTCAGTCTCTTTGGCAGTATATCAGGTGAAAGCAATGGGTCACATGGGATAATTTTAGAAACCTGCCTGAGCAAGAGACTTTCAGAACTGGCATAGCTGCCAGTTTCCTTGGCTTCTAGCAGAACTTCATTAAAATCATTCTGTTCCCATGTAGCAGCTACATTTTGACAAATCAGCATTTTCCAGTGGGAAGAAGTAAAACAAAAACATTGAGTTGGAACAGTTGAAGTAATTTCTAGTAACAATCAAATGCAAAATGATAAATTTCAGAACAGCTTTAGCAGAGGACATACATCATAGTACTGCATTGATGCAACTACCTGCCTCTACAGGTGAAGTTCACTCTGGTCTTGCATGGTGCTTTTATTTGTTGTGTTTGACAAAATACTTGCCTGAAATAGTCGGGAAATAATCCTTTGCTTCTTAATGGCATTTATTTCTATGCTTACTGTGTAGATTTCATGAAATTACATAAACTTGTAGGTTAATGGGAGAGGCCATCCCCTTTATCCCTTTATTAGTAATTTTTTTGGTGGGTTGCAATGTCAAACCATCTATTATTTGGTTTTCTTCCTTACTCCATACACTCCGTGTAATTGCAGTTCACTGGATGAAAACAGAACCTCTCATCAAGCCAGAAAGGTAGCATGCATTTCCAAAAATTCTGCTTTGGGTAATAGGATCCAAGTGCTTTGTGCATTGCCCTCTCTAATAATTTTGAGATAAAATAAAGCAGACCCTGCTCCTAGGAAAGATGATCAAGGAACCTTTTCCAGCTGTTCTATCAGTTCTTGAACAGTAATCTTGTTAGAGATAATTATGAATACATTCAAAGGTAATTACAACTGCAGCATATTTTATGTCTAAGCAGTTGCCCTTATGGTTGCGTAAGAGAATTTGCATCAGTCACCGAAGAAATAAACACCTGAATTTGTCTTCAAGTTACAGTTACTGTAGAAGGAAAAAAAGCCTTCAGGGAACTTTAATATCTCTAGACGTGTCCATTTCTTGCAGATTTTTATTTCCTGTAGCTGTGAAAGTGGCTCTACTTCAGAAGCAAAACCAAAGGACAAGGCTGAATTTTTGACTAAACCATCATGCATTTCGGAAGTTCTTTACTGTGAGGGTGATGGGACACTGGAAAAGGTTGCCCAGAGAGATTGTGAAGGTCCCATCCCTGAAGATATTCAGGCTTGATGTGGCTCTGAGCAACCTGATCTAGTGCAAGATGTCTCTGCTCACTGCAGGAGGGTTGGGCTAAAAGTCCCTTCCAACTCAACATATTCTATGATTTGATGATCCATAGCTTTATTCTGTCAGATCTTCCAGGGGAGGTGTTCTCACCCTTCCACCACTCATTCCTTCTTCATGTATTTTGCAAGCAAAAAAAGGGAATTCTTAGAATGTTTGGATACAAAATGGTGTGGCAGATCCATGGGTTTGTTAAAGATACTTGGTCTGACATTTGCCTCCTGCTCTCTCAAGGGAGTGTCTGTGCAGAAGAGTCTTTCTTTTTTCCTCTTTCTTTTTCCCCTCATGAGTTAAAAGACAATAAGGTTCACAAATATTTGTATTATGGTAGCATATTTGATGCTTCCTTATTAAATCAAAGGGCTATTGTATCAGAGAAGGAAAGAGTCCCAACAATTAAGCTGCTGACATTGAAAAGAATAAACAAAACTGTGGGAGAAGGGGAGACTGTACTGTTGTGGATTGCCTTATGACAAGTGGGGAGCTTAGACATAAAGAGGTGAAAAAAATGGACAAAAGCCTCAGAGGAAATCTGTGATATGCAGAAGAATTAAATACAGATCTCTCAACCCTCAGTACAGTTCTCCAGTCCTGAAACTATTGTTCTCTTCTTCCTCATCTCCTAATTGGATCCATAGGCACCTTCTATCACTGACTTACATTAAGTATTCTGCGTGAAGGTAAAGCCTCCACCCTTCTGTTTACATGCTGGTACTAAACTCTAATAACTTGGGCATTCTTCCACTTCTTTTTTTTCCTGGTGCCTGGCAATAATGGTTTAGTAATTACTGAACTAATGTTATCAATTCCAACAGATATCACATTTATTAAACAGAAAATGCTATGTTGCTGTTCATCAGTTAGGAATGTGTATAATTGAAACATGAAAATGAAGTCTGTACGAATATGTGTGATTCATTATAAATTCTGCAAGCCCTATACTAACTCTTCTTTTCTTAATTAAGCTGTCAAATGGAAAACTTATAATTAATGCAACAGCATATTTTGTAGGAGCTCTTTTCTACCCCCATGTAGAGCTCGATTCAGTAGAAACATTACAAGGATTACTCCTGTAGACTGGGCACCCTTGACTTATTAAGCAAAAATTTTGCTTTCCTACATGACTATTTTTAGTTCATTTCACCAGGATCCTCAGTGAAAAATGAAAATAGGATTGAGACTCACTCATTATTTTTCCCAGTCCCTTTATATATACAAATAGTGATTTGTTTGCTATGAGGAACTCATATTACCGTTGGAGTATTTAGTCAAGTAAATTAAGACTATGGCAACAGACACACAAATAGCACAGTGTCTGAACTGCCCTGTGAAGGTTGATTAGATCAGCTGCTCCTAGCCTGGATCAGGACTGATGCTCATTGTCAAGCTCACCTTAGGACATCTGCACTTCAGACAGCTCAGGGGTTTGAATCTTGATTTTCAATCACTTGAACTTCCCTGAACCCCATAGGTTTAGGCTGTGCTGGGCTTGTCTCTGCTCCTCACTCTTGCATGACAGCTAAAATGAGCTTTTCATTGCTGAGCATCTTCCTCGGGTGGGATCAGAGATGCCAAATTGAAGACCTGTCTACTCTGCATGTGCAGTAGGAACAACATAGTCCTTTTGCTAAGTAGGGTTTCCACAATGAATTTCACCAGGACTTGTTTGTAGGCAGTTTATGAAGCATCTTGTTCTGCTTTGTGCCCTGCTAGTCATAAAATATAGTACTTTAAAAGTAATCTCTTTGGCTTCACGCACAAGGAGTGTTTCACAGAATATTTACCTTTTTTGCTAAAGAGTAATAGGCTGCAGCATGTCATTTTGCAGGCAGGGAAGCGTGGCAGTGTTTAGGGGACTGATGAACCTTCTGAGCCTATCCAGGGATGCTGTGTTCACCCCTGCCTTTACTCTGAACCACTCCTCCATCAGCCGCAGCCTGTGAACTCTTTGTCATTCATCCCCTGGTTGTAGTAATTTTGCTTAAGATTTCTTATAATAACCCCAGATCACACAAAGAAATGCCACTTTCCATTGACTGGGGTGGGGCAGTGGGCATAACACAGGAAGAGACTCTTGCAACATCAAAGCCACAAGATTTCCATATGCTTCCCGCCCCTTCCTACCCCCCCCTCCCCGGCTTATACTTTACATCTGATTACAACTGTTTTCACTTTAGTGCCAAAAGAGAATACCTAAAACAGTGTAGAAGAGGAAGACACAGGGGTTTGTGGGCACTTGCAGCTGCCAAATAGAGCAGCTGTAATGCTGCGGGTGCTTGGGAAACCAATTAGAAACACATGGAGTGACAAAAAAATGTATGTAACATAAGATTAGCACAGTGAATGCAGCCTCACTGTGTGAAACTCAGGCAAGCTAGGGCTGGCTGGCACCAAGGATCAGTGAAAGTAAAATGCATTTATGTTGCCTCAAAAAGAAATTCAACATTACTGATGGGAAATAAGGAAATATTCTCACTGTGATCCTAACCATGGCTTAAGTACATGGATACATCAATGTCAAGAAAATTGTTTTTAAAAGTTAAGTATGCTAAAAGCAAGTCTGGTTTTTCCAACTGGGTTCTGTGGGAAAAATATTACCTTAAGGAGTGCCCTGACTTTCCTTGTGGTATCGGTCAGAAGCTGCGAGTCTGGGTAGAAGCTCTTTCTTTTAGCCTTTCCTAAGCAATAGATCAGACAAACTGAGGGAAAGTGTGAGACAGCTCTTAAACAAATTTAAGAAAAAAAAAAAGTGAAGGCCTGAGGAGCCCTATAAATATAGATGATGCATTAGTAATGGTGTATTGGGGGTGTAAATAGTGTATTTTCAGGAACCGTATTTCTGGCAATTGAGGAATGATCAAGTCAGGCATTAGTTCACTCAGTTATGTTGTCATACAGAAGAAAGCTGTGGTCTTCACCTTTATTGTCCATCATCAAGAGTAGAAGGAACTTACAGTAAAAGTTCTCTTCTTTTTGTAGAGGTTCTTAGCTTCAGGAATAAAGTTCTGGAGATGGCAGAAGACCTAAGATACTTCTATTTTCTGCCAGAGACAGAATATAGAGCTTTTACTCACTGTAGTCAGAAATTAGTAAGTATTTAGAGGATTAAATGACAATGTAATCTTCTAATGCATTTGTTTGGTGACAAAACAGAAATGCAGGTTACAGAGAACTGATTGCTCAAAGGAATATCCAGAATGATAGGAGCAGAGACTCCACAATGGAAGCACAGTTGACATACTTCATTATTGAGGTCTATCCAGTAGTCAGATTCTAATAAAAGAGATGATTTTTCTTTTCTATCAAGATATCGCACAAGTATGTAGCATAAATTTCCAGGGCCTTTTTTCATATAACCATAGAATTATCTCTGTTGGGACATTTCAGATCATTAAGTCCAACTCTAACAAGAACCACCACTAAACTATATCCCTAATCTCTATGTCAAATACCTCCAGGGTTAGTAACCCAGTCACTTCCCTGGGCAGTCTCTTCCAGTGTTTAATAATCCTTTCACTGTCAAAATTTTTTCTAATAACCAGTTTACCCCTCCTCTGATGAGACTTGAGGCTGTTTCTTTTTGTCCTATTGCCTGTTCCTTATGCAGAATTTTCAGCATTGTAATGTTGTCAGTTTTATTTTTCCTTCCATGGTAAAAAGAAAAGCCCAATCCTTTCCAGTGTGTTTGCCCTCCTGTTGTGGCTGAACATGGTATGTGTCCTTCAGTAGGCTCTAAACTTACTATTTTGGTGAGTGAACAGAAAATTACTATACATCCTACATATACTTTGTGAAACATCTTAAGGGTCTTACTTATTAAACCAGCTGTGTAAGCATTGTCATTGCTCTCCATCCTGCATGTCCACGGCACGTCGTTTAAGTATGTAGGACATTTACTGCTGTTAGCAGAAAATGAGCAGGGAGAACAGGCTGCATCTATTTTTGCCAAATGTGGAATAGTAATTATTGAGGAACAAAATTTATAATATTTTTCACAGTCTTGAAAATTGTCTCCACCCCTACTGCCAGCAGAAAACATGCTGTATTCAAGACTGACAAGCAAGGTTGAGAGCTTTGCTGAGCAGAATACTTAGAGATTTCAATAATTTGCTTCTTTTGCGTGAAGGAAAAGAGAGAGCAAAGAAACAGTGCTGTGGCCCATCTGTGCAAACCAAAAATGCTGCTAGTAGGTCAGAACAAGTTGTACAACTGCCCCTGATAATTAAATCTATGGCCTCCCTAGAGCTTCTTAATGAGAGCACTTTACTGGCTTGGCCTTCTATTGCTACTAACAATTAATTTGCATTTTAGAATGATTCTATTTATTTACTGTTTGCAATTTTAATATTTGTCTTTGCAGAGTGAGGTGAAAAATTCTGATTTGTTTTGCTCGGGATTTACTTATCCAATTTGATTACTCAGATGGAATTACACTTTGAATGAGAATTCTGCAATATTTAAAAAAAAAAGCAAAAAATGTTTCCCTTGGTGCAAATTAAAATGTTGCCTGTATATATGCCCCACAGAAATGTGAAAAATGTGCTTTTTTTGGTAGCCTTGTACTGAAAATCTTATCCTTAGATATTTCTGCTGGGATATTAAAAAAAATAGCCCTTGCATTTCAAGACTATTCTGTGCTGGATATGCTGAAGATGTGCTCCTGACCACCCAGTGACCATATTCCAGACGGATCAGAAGCCCAATGATTTATTTGAGCCCGTGGAGGCACTCATAAATGACAAAGCACAAAAGCTAACCCTCAGAATTCAACTTTCTTTAAAACAACAGCAACAACAACAAATCAGAATACCAGATGCGGATGTTTGCTCAGGCATTTGTAGAAGTGAGAATGTGTCTGGCTGTTTGGAGCATTATTTCTGCATCGTGATGCCTTTTGTGCCTTGGAACCTGCTGTGAAACCTGCTCTCTGTGTAACAGCTCATATGGAAAGATCAAGGGTGCACTGCTTTGCTGGCATGGCTGCAGGATAAACAGTTCCTAACCAGACTATCACACACTGCTAGAGTTTCTGAACAAGAAGTTATGTAGCTAAAGACACTGGGTTTTGTCCTCATTTAAAGTAAAATACTGTCTGGAAGAGCTGAGATTGAGGGAGGGTAAGAGAAAGGGTTGAAATCCACACCTCAACCTGCAAGAAATTTTTCCACTAAGTGCCATGGTCTATAACATGTTTGCAAATCCCCTCTAGCCAAATATCATATATTTTGGTGAGAATGATCCACAGTCAGAACAAAATATGGATTAGAGTTTTGAGGAATCCCTTTCTGGTTAGGATTTAATAGTAGTATTATTTTTAGCTGTGGCTGAATAGTGGAGCTCCATTGCAAATATTATGAGCTGAAGTCTTCCTGCTGAGGAATTGCAGCTTGCCATGTGAAGATCTTTTTTCACATGGTCTATAGTAAAACAACAAGCAAATTCAGAAATATATTCCATGTTATGGATTGATTTTACATGTGGAAAGACCAGGGCAGATAAGGTGTTAATGGTATTTGCTTTAAAAAAGAGGGATAAGGAACATAGTAGGAAATGCTAAATCTATAATGAATTTACTTGTAGAAATGCCCATGAACGGCCACAAGTTTGAGTAATGACTCCTAAATTATTCCTATTTAACTTATTCAGTACTTGGCTGGTCTCATGCTGACGGATGCTTTTGGATTTAGAAATTTCCCTTGGGTTATAAAAAGGGCAAACCTGAAATACGCTCAAGATAACAATTCTCCTGTCTCTTTCTTTGTATCCCTGCCCAGAAATTTGTCATCTTCTCTAAGCCCTTGTTTTAGATACAGATCCTCTATGCTTTGTACAAAGTTCTACCAAAGTTCCTCTGCTTAATTAAGATGTTAGTAAGATCAATGCCTGAGTTGTTCCCCAAAATGCACCCAGACCTGTCTTTCACAACTACCCATGGTCTCGTGAAGCAAACACTTGATTATGAGTTATGGAGAAGATGCATCTTCTGATGATAAGGTTGGGTGATAAATGTCCAAAGCCAGCATGGGACACTTCAGAGGAAGTGCCATAAATTTACCGCTGAATCAGATCTAAGGAGGAGAGCTGGGGCTAAAGAATCACAGCTGTCATTTGGCTGTGGGAAACAGTTCAGGGATCATTAGTATTGGTCATTCCCATGAACTTGAGGTTCACAGTGGGGGATGCTGGGATGTGACATCGCAATCTGTGCAGATCTCAAATCACCAAGATGAGAGATTGCCTATGTTAATAAACAGGTTACATAGCATGTTCAAAATCAAACATGTTTCCAACTTCTTAGTTTCAAATGTGTTTCCCACTTCTTAGTTTGTTCTGCTTCTTCTATAAACACACACACAAAAAAGGTAATGGACAAAAATTGGGCAGAAGGAGGGGAATAAAGCTAGTTGTTGGAGTTCTCACCTAAAAGTTTAGTGAAATGTCATTTTTTGCATAACAATGCCCAGTAGCTGGTGCTTACTGCACAGGGTCAGGCTTTTAATGATTTTTATTATACACCAAGCTTTTAGACCAAATTACTTTTAAGATGTATCCCTTGTACCAGTGTTCTCCCTCTCTCTTCTCTCCCAAATGATATTGTAGAGAGAAGGTCAAAGAAATGCAAATACCATCTTACTGATGAAAGCAGTTGAGGAAAGTAGTTGAATGGTGCATAACAAATCTTCCTCACATGTACCTTCTACTGCTAAATGATGCCATTAGTAGTTTGACTGCATATTTTGTAGAGAATAGCACAAAACCCCACACATTAACCCACAATGTTTGATTTTGGTGATATTCTTTCCAGACTTGACTATAATCATGCCTCAAAACAGATTGAGTAGGGCCACTACTAACTAGGACAGATCCATCAAGTACCGCGGTTGACCTGCTGCTATGGTGCTTTTGTGGAATGAAGTTAATTATGCCATCCCAGTGAGCTGTGTGAGTCTAACTGGGACAGAGAGATAAACTCTTTGGGTGCTTCATTTCTGCTGTCACCCCAGCAGAAGGACGGCCCGTGGGAAAGCAGCTTCCTAGGGGGAGAAAAGTAGAAACATCTTGGTCTTCTTGTCAGATCAGGTGATGAACTGCTAGCATTACTATTTTATGACCAAAAAAGACAGAGAGGAAAGAGGAGAAAAGGACTGTGTGAAGGACAAAGCCAGGACCACTCAGTAGTGCTGTAACAGATGATTTGATCTCACTTTGTCTACAATTCAAATGTGTATTCCACATCCAACTTTCCGGTTTTCCTGAATTAAGCTAGAATAGGACCTTTGTCAGAAAAAGATGACTAAAAAGCACCACAGAAGAAGTAGTGCTGTTGTAACCTCCTTATTTTACTGAAATCCTCTAGTTAAAAGCACATTTTGTGGTACCTTTGGGGGTTAATCTAAGTATAATAGCATCCATAGAGACAGAAGGCTGAATAAAACATTGAGTCCATTGTTCTGGAACTGATTTTTTCCTTTTTTTGTTGTTGTTGGGGGTTTTTTAATTGTTTATTTGGGTTTTTTTTAAGATTTATGTATAAATGAAGCAAAAGGAAACAAAGTAAAAGCTTCCTCCTTTATTCCTCTCTAGTGCTGATAAAAAGTAAGATTTCTTTAAAGGGCTTCCCTTTCAAGAAACCCTTATATTTTAAAACTTGTTTCATATTGAGTTAAGAAACTGAAAATTTTGAAAAGTTTTCACTCATTAAGATAGAAATATTTTCCAAAAAGCTTTCTGTTTTCTTTCATTCACAGCCTATTGACCAATTTAACATATAAGCTAATTTCAGTTTACTCTGAGAAGGAAACTTGGGTAGCTGATCTCAGAAATGTGGGCTTGAACCTTGAACATTATGCTGGTGAGCAGCCTCCTGTGCTTGGATAGGGATCCCCAAAATTTCCTAAAGGATTTGAAGGCAGCAGTAGTTTCAGGGGGCAAAACCCCTGAGGATAAATGCCTCAAGCCAGGGTAGGATAGGCAGATTGGAAAGACAAGGGGATGTAGAGCTTTAATCCCTGCCAAGCTATTTCACAAATCACTGCCACCTTTGTCTGGATCACTGGATCAAATATTGCTTTTGCATTTTATGCAGCAGAGGGGCAGAGGAATTCAACAGCAAATGCTGTCCACATTTACAATACTGGCATTACAAGAATAAAGGAATCCTCAAGTGTTTGTGTCTACCTAAGCTACTCCTACTAAAATTTATTTACAAACATTTTTCTGCTCTAGAATTATCTTAAACAGTACTATTTATTAAATGCTAGCTATTAGTTTTATAACAAACAGTCTAGATGCCAGTGTATCATAAAAATGTAAAACTCCTGCACATAAAAAAGAGACCAGGTATTTAAAAAATACTTCAATTTCTGTTTTAAATGTCATAATCTCACTGCATGATTTGTTACAGCATCCATCAAAACAAACAAGCAAAAGAATAAGAGAACAAAGAAAAAGATGAAAAATTCAAAGTCAAAAGGTAGGGAGAAGCATGGAAAATAGAAGAGTCTGAGAAGAAAGCTGTGGACTGCTCCTATCTTTAATCTAGGTTTCCTTCAGACACCCTTTTCCTGTCAGTTCTGTGAATAAATATCTCAATGGACTATTTTTTTCTGCTTCTTATGTGTTTTCTTTTCAGGTATACCTGCAGGCTGAAAAATGCCATGGTATTTTTCACATGCATGAGAACATTCTACTTTTTGTGAATGAATCCCTTGATAATCTCCTGTGGTACAATGGCCATCTGTAATTTTGGGGTATTTGATCCACTAACAAAACATCCATATTGAGGTTCTATGGACTTTCTAGAATCAAGATAATTCTTTTAAAGACACTTGAAATAATAATTTATGATTCAAATACAGTTGGGAATTTTCACATTTTCTTCTTTGATTTTTTTTATTCTGAGGCTGCAGCTGAACTAAATACACAAGTAATCTTTTCTACATACCAGTGCAAGATGCTACTGTGAGGAGTAACACGCAAAGCTGGAGAAAAGCGTGGCCTGCCTTAGTAGCATTCCTAAGTCAAGGAGCAAGAAGGAGTTTTTAAATTTTTGCCTATTTTTTTACACTGTTAAACTACTCCTGGCAATCAAAACATGCTGTTAATACTTTGGGAAAGGGTTCACTAAAAACTAATTCGGTGACCATAAATCAAGTTTTTGCACAAGAGTTTGGCTGTGCATAGGTTTGCTGGATCTGCATGATAAACAGATACAAAACACAAGATTGCTAGAGGAGGACATGTGGTCAGGGTAGAGGGGGGAGTGTGGACAACTGCACAAGAAAATCAATTATGGGCAGAGTACACTCCTTTTATTCTCTCTTATAAGGCTGGTACACATGTTCACAGGGAGCATTACACAGGGCTGTATTTATTAAGACACACAATTCTTTCATTTGGCTGGTCTCTGTAGCAAAACCACAGAAGAGACGGGCTCAATTGTGCTCACCTCGGTTACCCTTTCAGCCACCACAAGTCCTACTTTCCTCCCTGGCCCACACCAAGTAGGGCAAAAATGTTGTTGTTTGCATAGCCTAAAAACAGATTGTGCCTCAGGAAAATAGCCAGAGGAAAATACTACTCAGAAACACTGAGAAAAGGCTAAAAGATGTTATGTAGCCCTCAGCTATGTGCTCCCTGCAGAAAAGATTTTTGTTTGAAAGCTACGTCTTTAGAGAGCTATTGATGTTTTAAATTTAATTCTCTCTTGCATGTTGTTTTATGCGGGGATTTCATTTCACATGGGCTACGGCTCCTGTAGGTAACAGGATGCCGGTGCTGTAATTATGGTCAATGCTTTAGCATTTCAGTCAATAGGCTGTGGTGCTGCTTAAGCATGCTGAGAGGATTAAGAGACAAATGTCATGGATTATCTGTTACAAGAGGGCTGTTTTGAAAAACACATTGAAGACTAGGACTTTAGCAGCAGAATTTATCTTGATTTCTCCTTTCCTTTGCACTTACCCATTTTTCTTTTATGCCTGACTTCCCTCCCATTTCTTCTTACATGTCTCACATTTCCTCTCCCCTCACTTCATTTCAGTTGCATAATTACTTTTCTTCACCAACTCTCCCTTTGTTTTTGTTTTTTTTTAACCTCTTCTTATTAGTTTTCAGAGGAAGGACTGTAGACATCAGCTAAACTTAGGCAATTCTTGGACACCTGCTTAAGGAGTTTCTTCCAGAGCTAGAGACCTCAACTGTGGAGGTCAGCTATGACTTCAACTTCATAGGGGAACTGAGCTCAGATATCAGAAATGTGGGCTTGAACGAAGGCTCCAGGAAGATCTCATAGCAGCCTGACAGTGCCTGGAGGAGGCCTACAAGAAAGCTGGGGAGGGGTTGCTTGCAAGGGCATATAGTGACACGACAAGGGCCAGTGGTTTTGAAATAGAGCATGACATGTTAGAAGGATGTTCTTCACAACGAGAGAGGTGTGACACTAGAACAGGCTGCCAAGAAAGGTGGTGGAGACCCCAGTATTGGAGACATTCAAGGCCAGACTCCACGAAGCTCTGAGCAACCTGATCTGAGGCAAGATGTCCCCGCTTACTGCAAGGCATTTGGACTAAATGACCTTAAATGTCCCTTCCAACTCAACATATTCTATGGTTCTATGATTTGAGGAGTTCCTTAGAGTGTGTAGTCACATAGCTAGCAATAGAGACTTGATTCTGTAGCTCTGTGTACATCCATAATATTACTCCAGATCATAGTTCAGCTAATCTGAACACCAGTTCAGAAAAGTTTGACCATAAGACCTTAAAGTCACAGCTCTTATCAAACGTGACCATTGTTGAAACACATTTCTGCATTTGAAAAATATTTACCCTACATAATAAACCTCTGTTTAAAGTTCTGCTGAACTCCCCTTTCTGCTTTTCATTCTAATAATAAATAAATAAATAAATAGTTTGCCTAACATTTGGGGAGTTGTTTATTTTTTTTCCATTGCAGAAGAAATTCTCATGGAAAACACATTAGCTTTGGAACAAAAGGCACAGAGTGGGGAATTTCCCATTACATTCCGCCGCCTGATTGTTCTACTCTGTGTTGAGAACCAGTTGTGTGCACATTTATAACTTCATGTTTTTGGAGACATTCACCAGGCTGCTGAATGTAAAACACAAGGGCATGCCATGGGCAGAAAGCATCTTGAGAAAAGACCAGCCAAGCAGTCTGATAAAATATTTGCTCAGAGGTCCCTTTGCAGATTTGGATATCTTAAAGGCACTAAAAACTAGGATATTTGCCCCTGCAGTAGGTATTTCGTAGTTACAGGCCAGAAGAGGAAGCCATGGGGGAAACATACAGTTTTTTAAATGCATTTCCTGTATTTGCTAGTTTGACTGAGGTGACAGAATGCATAACTGGTAGGAAAAGAGACCATGTATTTAATTTAGGAGCAGATGAAGAGAGATGCTTTAGCATGAGAGACATTGCTCCTTTCCAGCTGTCATGATAAAAGTTACCAGACCAATTTCACTATACTTCAGCTACTTTTTCCAGGTCAGGAAACCACTTCAAGAAGTGTCTGAGAGGTGACATCTCTCCTATCCTTGTGACAGTTATCCCACCATCAAGACTTTGGCCCTTTATGGAAAGGGCAGTGCCTGATGATGGTAGGAATGTCAGAGGCAGCACAACTGCTCAGGATACTGCGCTTGCAAGCTTCTGCAAGCTTATTCTATGCAATCGTTTGTTGTGAGTAGTTTATGCCACAGCTACTTAGATTTTGTGTGTCTAAACTCTTAGTGGTGTGGATATAGTGACATGTTATCTCTAAAAGAGAGTAGAAAGAGTATGATTACTCCTACAAAGCTTGTTAGGATGCCTACGTAGATACCTATGGAGAGCTTTCTGCACTATGTATGCTCTGACTGTGTTACCTCTGGGAGGAGAAAGCAGGAGTTGCATACATTTTAGTAATTTTAGTAATTTTTTGGCTCATCTGGTTTATGAATTCATCTTCTTTTGATCTTGCATGCATTCATTGCTGTCACACTCCAGTGTGTGCTATGATTTGTCTTCCCTGGTGGACTACCTCACAGACTTGGAGTCTTGGCATGAAAACCTGTTCCTGAAACCCTTGAGTCAACTCTTAGTGATGTTTTCTGAGGCAGAGAATGGAGTCAATGGCACCAGGAGCATGACTGACTTCTGATGTCTCTCCATCAGGACTGTACATGGTTGCCACATAGTCATAGTCATAGTCATCTAGGTTGGAAGGGACCTTTCAGATCATCTAGTCCAACCATCAGCCCAACTCTGACAAGCCTCATACCTGGACGGGGACTCAAACCCCTGACTCTCAGATTAGGAGTGCGATGCTCTCCCAACTGAGCTATACATCCAGATCACACTGGTGGCACTGGGGCAGGTGTCTGTCTTTTGGGAGATATTTGTAGGAGAAGAGCCACAGTGAGCAATTGTGTACATTCAAGCATGTGCTGAATGATAATGAGTGACTGAAGCAGATGAATTGTGTAATCTGTAAATGTGGCTACTATGCACCCTTTCAGTAATTAATTTTTTCCTAAGCCCTGTGGCAATTTCCAAGTGCAAGGAGAGCTATTTGACTCCTGCAATGTGTGGCTGGACTGAAATGCTTTGTGCCATGAATTCCTTGTCCAGTTAGTGCCCTTTAAGGAAATTTGCCCTTGTAGTACAGCAGTATGAAACTTTCCCTACTTGTAAAATAAGAGAAGCCTTCAGATGCTGAGTCCTTTGCCCCCTGACAACCTCTGCCTGGCACATGACACATGAAATTCACATGCTGCCAGCAGTTAGCTGGTAAATTAATCATCTTCCCACTTTCTGCTAACTTCTTTTACTTCCTGTGGGTGAATGAGAGCAGGGTCATGGGAAAAATCAGGCAGTATGGAGAAGACCAATGAAAAAATGGAAGTGGAGTATTAATCTTTAGCAGCCCAGCAGCATTGGTGAAAGTGACCTTACAGCTTAAGAGAGCAACTGCTGTCACTCAGAGACACTGTATCTTGGTGTGGCCAGCCCTGTCCATTTTCTTGACAGGCTCTAAATGCATGGGGCGAAATGCCTGAGTGCACAAAGGAGACACTTTTTAGTGGGGAAGCAGCCTGGCAGAAGTTTGACGGGAAAGGTCTGAAGTTCAATACACGCTCTGATGGCTGAGTGGTGTGCTCCTCAGGGGGTCCAAACCTGCCAGTGTAAAGTAGAGCATCTTTATAGCAGCTCCAATTTGTGCTGATGGCTGAGCTGGCCTCCAGCCAAAGCAAAGTTGGGGCAAGCAGAAGGAAGGCTTGCAATCACCTCTTCCTCTCCGCCACAGCCGTCGCTGTGCCGAGCATAAGCTTGGCTCAGTGTGGGACTGTGTCACCAAGCACTTCCTAACAGAACGCATCGGGTCCAAAGCGTGCATTCTGGTCTATCAGATAAGCAATATGCCTTTTTAAAATTGTCACCAGCACCTTTATACATGCCAATTCTGGTGATAATTGCTGAATTTCTATTTAGAGGGAGTGCGAGATTCATTAATATCACAATGTGCTATTGTTTATTGCATGCGTTTGGTTCCTTCTAAATATAGAATGTAGGTGATTGCCACTGTGGCTATTTATTTACATGTTACAGTTCAAATGCAGACACATAAGATCTTGCAGTAATATTTATTTTTAAAAGTTTGGATTCTCTGAAAATTCTTTTCCCTTAGATGGGTTCAGCTCTTAGCTTCCTATAAAAATTTCATATCGCATTTTCGGATGGCCATCTGGTTTGTTGAAGCCTGGAAAATCTTACACCAACGCAGAAATTTTGCTTAACAAAAA
>VZTY01006795.1:0-124034 GCA_013400935.1 Turnix velox | reverse complement strand
AAAAAAAAAAAAGAAAAAAAAAAGAAGAAAAAACCTCAAAACACCCAGTCCTGAGAGAAATCGAAATAACATTGTATCTATCTTTTGTTAGTTTTTGGTACTGTAGGATTGCAATCACTTTACAAAATGAATGTATAAAATAATGCAGGAGATATTCATGCTTTTATTCTACTAGTGGTGAGAATATGCTTCTTTTAAAAAATTTTTAAAAATCAAAAATACCAAGGAAACTTGCACTTTGTCTACAATAAGCTTCAGTTGTCCTGTGCAAGGCATACCAGCCATACCTGTATTTACAAGATCTAATTGATAAGAAGTTTACAAGAAAGGCAGAGGCTCCTGAAATTCAAGTCTTGGACTATCTATAAGTTATTCTTTATTCTCACAGCAAGCAGTGCAGGGTTTTTCTAACAATAACTCAGGTCTTGTTCTGACCAAGTATGGTTTGCATCATATTGTTGCTGGAGTAAATAACAGATAAAATCCAGTGTGTAAAGCTCCAGTGGTGTGTTACTGTGCCAAGCAAAAAGAGCCACCTGAACTTTCCCTGTGAGTCCCACTTGGCTGAGACCCAGGCAAGCAAACATGGAGGAGGACAGACACAGACTATGCAAGCTTAGGATCCTTGTGTCTCTGCCCCTTTACAGTAAAGGTCAGCTGTGTCTTACCAGTCCTGAACAGCAGTATATTGACAGAGGCATCCTTATAGCTGCTCATGCCTCCAAAAATCAGTTAAAATTTTTAGTGTAGAAAGTACCATTTAATCCACATGTCACAAAGGAAAAGCAAGGCAGCAGCAAGACAGCCAAAACATATCTTTTCAAGGAGCCTTCAGTAATTTTCTACTTCTGGTGATAGATCACTGTCTTCACTTTATGGGCAGGTGTAATAATAAATTACTGTCAGTTATTAATACAGCTCCAGAGAATTGCAAATACTTTGCTGAAACAATTACAGGTCAGAGCAATGGCCCAAGAAACACTGGGATCCACACCAGCATCCACACAGAGGGGATTATTGGTATCTGACAATGGTCTGCCTCCTGGATGGCATTGAAAAAAAACCAGATAGCCTGACTGATGAAGGTCTCCCTCTGCTCTGCCATGATGAGGCCACATCTGGAGTACTGGATCCAGTTATGAGCTTCTCTGTTCAAAAAGGACAGGGAACAGCTGAAGAAAGTCCAGCACAGGGTTAAATGATGATGCAGGATTTGCTCTGATGAAGAATGGCTGAGGGACTGGGGACTGTTCAGCCTTGGTGAAGACTGAGGTAGGTTCTAATCAACATCAACAGGATGGAGCCAGATTCTTTACAGTAGTGTCCAGGAACTGGGCAAGGGGCAATGGGCATAAACTACAACACGGGAAGTTCCATGTCAGCATGAGGAAAATCTTTTTTCCTTTGAGGTTGCTGGAGCCCTGGCACAGGCTGTCTAGAGAGGCTGTGGAATTTCCCACTCTGATGATATTGAGAGCCTACACGGACACCATACTGTCCTAGATGCTCTGAGTGACTCTGCTTAGAGAAGGAGCCTGAACTAAATGATCTCCAAAGGTCCTTTCCAGCCCCCCCCAGCTTGTGATTCAGTAGATGACATTGAACAAAATGTGGAGAGGCAAATTTTGTGTTCCTGGCAAAAATGTTGGCTTTGCAATTTGCTCTGTTGTTGCAGCCAAGATACGATCAAGATCATGGTTCCTTTTCATGTGGAGAGTGTCTGAACATCCTTCATATGTGTGTCTGTAGGTCACCTTCGAATATATTTCATGATTAAGCATGCCTCATGATTTCCCATACTGCTGACCATGTACGTGGACAAGGAACACAGAGTATTCTCAGATACTCCCTTAAAGACTGATTAAAGCCAACAGGACTTGGTAATGGCTTTGGGATTTGCTTGCAAAGAAAAGGTAATTAGGCCTCCCCTTATGTTAGCTTACTTTTCATCAAACAAGAGATTTGAAAGCAATGCCCAAATAGGTGTTAATTATGTTTCAAAAATACATTTCCTTTGTTTAGACTTTTCACAGGTTTGTGCTGATTAATCTTTTTTCTTTGTTTGTTTGCTACAGTACTGACTGATCAGGTCATCAAACTGTTACAAGGTATGTTTGTTCTTTTTTCTTGTTTTTAGTGCTGAAATTATTATTGTGCTATTCTTCATGTATTTATTCATTTTCTCAGGTACGTATAGAGAAATAAGCATTCCTGTGAGGCATTGCCTGCTCATGCTGTGGTACTGTGTATTGCCTTCCTTTGATGTATGACATTTAAATTGTTTGCTCACCTCTCTTTTCCCTCCTGCCAACCTCCTATTACCATGAGCTTGTCCTACATTTGTTGGAACATGCTCAATTAGAAACCCTCTTGCTATTTTTCTGTACAACTTCGTGTGCATTTTGAACATTTCTTTTGTATACCACTTATTGTGTTGTCTCTATCAGCACTTTTCTGATTCTTCCAAATTGCAAACAATCCAGTTGTTTTTGGTATGAAGACTGCACACATATTGGAAATCATATTTTTTTCAGCCACAACTTCTTTTTCTTCAGTTTTATAGGATGAAACAAGAGGTTTCATTTTAGGTTTCCTATTTAATAAAATAATTCAGGAATAGGCTCTTCCTGAGAGTTTGTCTCTTTCATAAAAAAGGTGTTCAACACTCTGCCTGGAGGACACTCTGCTCTGAAAGACACATTAATTATTGCATCTGTATGTAATGAACACAATGCAGAAAGTTTGCAGAATGGTACTCAAAGTGATTATCAATGCATTTCTATGAAACTGAGTCTCTGTATGGATCAGTCATGATCTGGTGTTAATGAAAACTCTGAATTCCTGGATGACCACATGTTGGATTCATTTGTTTTGGCTGCAGGCATGCTGGAGCTTGAATTTTACAGGTAAAAAGAGTCTCTTCAAATTTACAGTGCCAAGACCCTTGTTGATGCAATTCAAGAAAAAAAAGCACAAATACCTAGGTTAGGCAACACATGCCTTCTGTCTGGAAAGAATGAGATACAAGGTGAGGTCAGTTGCAGCTGGAATGAATTGCAATAGGAAAGGCAAATCTGTTACGAAATAAGTCTTATTTATAAGAGATGTGGAAACTGTTCTGCTCTGTCTGATGACATCATAGTTGAAGGAAAGTCCAATTATTTGCACCTTTCTCCAAGAAATTCCAGATTAATGTCTCTTTACACAGCTGTTTACAGAGAGGCTGGATTAATATCTCTCTATATGGCTGCTTGCAGAGAAAGTGATCAGTGATACAGAAAATATGACCTACTATGAAAGATGGAATTAATTTGGATTATGCAACTTGTTGGAAGATTGTGGTGGTGGACAGTTTAATGAAATGCTACTTTTTCAGCTAGAAAAGTGACAGGCTTTCCCTGTGCCAAGTGTGTTGGTCAAAAAAATGCAAAACTTTTAAACAACAGCAACGAAAACTGTCTGTTGGGGCTGGTACAACAGAAAATAGAAACACTAGCAAAGATTTTGTGGTCTTTTCAGACTGTGTTCTTCATCAAAAACCTTTATTTGGGATATCTGGCAAAAGTGCCAGGTGTGATCAAGGAGAATTGAGTTTACATTGGAGCAGGAGGACAGGTCCTACTACTACTAAATTTCTAATAGCATAACTTCATAGCTGTTACTAGCTTGACACTGCTGTATTCAGGTATATCAGCCTTATCCACGTAGTTATATTTTTCCCACTGGATGTTTGAAGATATGTCCACAGTGTGTCTTGATGCACTCAAGAATGCACTCTACTAGTCTTTTAGAGGGACCTTTAGTGGGATCAGAGAGTGCAGTCAATGGGATCACTCTGTTGAAGTATTTTCCTGTCAACATCTGGATCCCCTTCTTGAGTGTAAGAGAAATCACCTAGACAGTGAATTTCACCTAAACATCTTACAGTAGAACACGTTATTCTGCTGTGACTAAAGTAGGATAGCTTTGACATGTGGGTACAAATTCTGGCAGCAAGTGGAATTAACCTAGATTAATGTCAGTTGAAGTAATTAGGTGAAAAATATAGAAGTTAGAATTAAAGAGGTGGTCTTTTAAACAATATTTTAAATCTTTGGTAAAGATTCACTCATTATTGGAATTTTTTTAAATGAAAAACTTTTGTCTCTCAGCAGTCTTTAAACTGAAAGTAAGGTCTATTTCAGATAGAAAAAAATGGATTTACATGTTTTTTTATTTAACAGGAAAGGTGTTCAAGACAAATAAAATATAAATTGATGCATAAACTTCATAGTTTGAAATACTGAACATTTGTATTTATGATTTTGCCAGTCTACTTCCTTTCCTTTATAACAAATCACCCATCAGCCTTTGCCCTCTGTGACTGTAATTATTATAAGCCTACTTTTTAAAAAAAGGTTTAAAATTAAGAGTGGTTGGTCTCAATCACTTACTAAAAATTAAAATATTAAGACAAGTATTCAATGAAGAGTTAAAGACAAACAGATATTTTCAGTCTGATCAAGTGTATCCTGCATTACCTCTCCTTTTAATATAAAACAAGGTTCTCTGATCTGTAGGATTAAATTAAAATGTTATGATCTTCAAATAATGAACCCTAATAGTTGTGGGACAAGAGTATGCAAGAAAATGAACCAGGTCAGATTAGAAATTTTGATTTTTCTGCCTCTTTTTTGCTTCACTAGTAGGTCACTGGAGTAGAAAAATGCTTTGTTAACATGAAAATAAATGTCTGACCTTTCAGAATGGGGTATAAAGGTTTAGGTCAGAAATTTGAAATTATATAGTTTTCCATACTGAAAAAAAATTGTTATGTGTTCACTGAGATCAATACTTACTATTCATAGCACTGATATTGGCAAAGAATTGTGCTTTTTTAGATTTCTTATGGATATAATTAATACATTGCTATTTTTTTTTATTGTTTCTCTTCTCAGATATTTGGGCTACATTTGATGTCACAGGAATATTTCAGGGCAGAATCTCAGGCTTTGTTTCTCATATTTTTTTCTAGCTTGTTGTAATTAAAAAGTGGCAATCTTTCAGTGTGGTGTCCTTACTTAGTACATAATCTACAATTTACTGGCACAAGGATTATTAGCCTTTCAGATAATTTCTCACATGGAGACACAGTCTCTGTCTCAGTTTTAAATCAGCAGTTCAGAGCTGGCTGCTACTTGACTACTACACTGCATAGATTATACTAGGTAATGTAAACATTCTTTATTATTTGTTGTGTACATAACACATGAAGTGCCATCAGTATTCAGGGTTAGTAAATTCAGGGGGCAGTCTCTGCTTGGTGTGTTTGCTCCTAAGACACACTGCTGCTATGGCTCAGGATTTTTCCACACAAGTTTATTCTGGATGGGGCTAAATTAGTGACTTTGTTTACAAAAATACCATCCCTCTCTGATCAAATGAAAGCCAAGCCAAATCACAAGTGTATCTTAGTCTTTTTTGTTGACCTTAATGAAGCTTCAAAATTAATCCAGGAAGCATATGGTATTTTTGTTCTTTTAAATAGCCTTTTATGAGCCCTCCTCCACACAAAATGTTCCCTCACTTACAGGTAATAAAGCCTTAATAAATTAAAGCATAAAAGTACAGTAATACTATGGTGGAGGATGGGGTGGGGAGGAGGGAACTGCTAGACTGGGATTGGAGACCTTTATTTTGTTTTTTGGCATTACATTGCTAAAATTGCTACATCAGGAACAAAGTTATTTATCTGTCATATTTTGTCTCTATGTGCTGCAAAACTTCCAGATGGCTTTTTTCTTTTTTTTTTTTTTTTAACTATGGTACCTTGAACAGTGGTCCTGCAATCACAGCAATAACACATTTGACACACTGTGCAGCACCTTCTCTTCCTGAATCTGCAAAACCCCCTTGAAGGAAAGTTCTGCTTACCACACGTGCTAGTGACAGAGCTTGACTTTATCTTCTGAGGTATCTCCCATCATCCCCCAATTGCCAGATTTAGCACTGTTAATTGTTTTATTTCATGGACCGGTACACTGCAATGATTTTAATTTTACACGAGAAAGCATGCAATGTTTAACTGTACAACTAGTATGTTTGAATTGAAAGTGCAATATTCTTTTTGTGCCCAAAGATAAAGATCTAACTATGCTGATATGAAAAATACCTTGGTACAAAAATTAAGTTCTTCCCTTTGAAGGCAGTATAGTGGGAACACAAATTCTAGCTTGTTCCCTTGTGACATTTTGGTCTGTTGGTTTTTCCTCCTTTTCCTTTCACTGCTTTTACCCCTTCATCCGATACAAACTGTTGAGTGCTTCAGAACTGACACTCAAAAGCAAGAACTGATTCTCCAGGATGCAAGGCTTTTCATCATGATGTACAAGCTGCTCTGTGTCTCTCACAACAATTTAAGTCTATTAGAAGTGAACTGAATAAATGAAGAATAATTTCTGCAGTTGTTGAAGGACACTGTCACTCTGCTGACAACCCTGCAGTGTCACTTACCAGAGCTACCACACAGAGTGTAACATTACACTTACCCTACAGCTATTCCCATATTCTACATGCACCCATTGCTTATAGGGTGCATGTTTGTGCTAGGGGGGGACTGACAGTCTGTGAGAAGGAGCTGCAGAAGATGAAATTTTGAAGTGAAAGAAGGAATATTTAGATCACAGATTAGGAAAAAATCCTTTACTGTAAGGGTGCTGATCCCCTGGCCCACGCTGCCCAGAGAACTGTGGTTGCCCTATCCCTAGAGGGGTTCAAGGCCAGGCTGGATGAGCTTTGGAGCAATGTGGTCTGGTGGGACTTCAATCGCTCCTTTTTCTAGTAAGTAACCCTGGCAAAAACAGTATATAGCTGAAGTCTTCATGATGAAAATTGTGATTATTAATCTGTTTAGTAAGAAATCAGCAGTTAAAGCAATTAAAAAGCAGGAATTGTGTCCTAAGCAGCTGCCTCAAAAACAAAGGTGTCATTGTTATTTGGGTGATGGTGACTATTGAAATTAGAGGTGGTCTCTAAGCTACCTTAGTTTGTTTGTTTTCCCTGGATCACAGAGAAATATTGATTTTATTTTTTTTTTTTTAAATTTGTCACAGTATACACCAAGGATGTACTGGGAAAGGAATTTAGATAAAAACAGAAGAGATTGAATGTGTGATGATCATGAAACTGATGGTAACTTGGCAAGTCCTTCAGCCTGGCTTGCAAATTATGTCTATTTGAATATTATGAAGCAATATGACCAAGGGGTTGACTGTGATGCCAGCCTGGCCATAGTAAAGCTGCAGCAGTGTGCACCCCATTCTTAGAGTGAGTAAGGTCCTTAGGACTCACTTGCAGCCCAAATTCACCCCCTGTGCAAGTGTCAGGGAAAGATATGTGTGCAGTTCCCATATGCTCTTGCAGGTTTTAAAATCCAAGGATTAATTTAAAAAAAATAAATTGCCCATTATAAGTTATATCTGAGATCTAAGATTTTTTTTTTCTCAAGCAGTGCGGTATGGCTGGTTTATTTTTAAACCCTCAAATAGCTGGGAAAAAAACAAGGACAGACAGAAAAAAATTCATATAATCTGTATTTCTAATTTTACCATTTACCTTACAGGAAACAGTTTAAAGGCAACCAGTATATGGGCTCAACCATGGATAACGGGCAAGGGCTTTTTGAGTAAATTTTGGTTTTACAGTTAATTAGGTTAAACTGACTTAAAATGGTGCAGTACTGGCCTTTGAGAAAAATCAGCTTCTCTCTGCTCTCCATGGCATGCTGAAAAATCTTTTTGTACTATTTTCATTCCTATTAATAGTTGTATAAGGAAGCATGATTCTTTCTCTCTTTATCTATTTCTCTTTAAACTAAAGCCAGCACAAGTATTCCAAGTAAATAAAACTTGTTTCTCCCTTTTCATACCTGAAATTTTTAATGCTGGCTTATAACCAGAACATCAGTGGAATGTGGGGACATCCCACAAATTTCCAGCAATTTCCAACACTGATCTCCCATCACCTGTTGCATTGGCTCATTATACCCCATTACTCATTTCTTGATTAAGACAAGGTTGTGATGTGATGCCACCAGGGCTGTAGAGACTCTGCTACCAGTCTCAGTACGTGTCAGGGGAGGTTTGGATTGGATTCTAGGAAAAATTTCTTCATCAGAAGAGTTTTCAAGCATTGTAACAGGCTGCCCAGTGAAATCTTGGAATCATCATCCCTGAAGGCACTTAAAAGATGGGTAGAGATAGTGCTAAGTGGCCATAAGGTTGATGGATGGGCTCAATCAAGGTCTCTTCCAACCTGGACAATGTTACAAATCTACACTTATTTTGGGGTTTTAAAACCACCTAATAGGAGACAGTCCACTGAAGATATTTTCATCCCTGCCAACACTGGCAGCCATTCTCTTTCTGTCTCTGCAGCTCATTCTTTTCTTTTGGTGATGTCCTGCACAGCCATTCACCATCCTCTGTGGTAAGCACAGAGCAAGGCTCATTTAACTCCTGCTGACCTGCCCTTTGGAAGGCTCAAACTCTTGTTCCTATGTCTTGATTTGCAACTTCAGTGCCACAATTCACTGTTTACAGCATAAAAGAATTAATGATGAGCTTATATTTGATTTTGTATTTGTACTGTCTGCTAGCACTGAGAAGCTTTCTTATTTGCTGTTGTTCATTCTCCATAATTAGAAACAGCAGCCATATCACATATCAGCCTGTTTAGCAGACTAATCAAGGCACCTTCTGCTCTCCTCTATGTGGTAGATCCCTTATAGTGTCTACCTGAATATTCTGAGTTTGTTTCAGCTGAAACGGAGCTGCTTTGAACAGGAAGAATAAAATTGCTCAGTCTTTCATTTCCTTTTTCATACTTCTCTCATTCCTTCCCATCTCTTTAATTCCTTTTTCTTGCCTTGTACTGCCTTTGTCTCATTGAAATTTGTCTTCCCTGAAGCTACAGCAGTTTATCAGTTGTAGGTTTCATGTGATGGCAGTAATGGAATGTCTCAGAGAAAGAGCCCCAGCTCTGTTTCATGTGTATCAGCCAGATGCTCCATGGCAGCACCTGTCTGTGCAGGTACCACTTCTCAGCAGGTGAGGGAAACACAGAGGGTGAAGGGAAAATATTGGTGGCTTCCGGTGCTCACCCCCTTGGATCTGAAATCACAGCCATGCTATCCTTAGCCTCTGCTCCTTTTCTTATGCAGAATAAAAGTTGGTTCAAATGGATTATACAACTTTTGATTCAGCCTTTTAACTATTGAATTAAAGCTAAAGAGCCTGCCAAGGAAGGCGGAGAAGCCAGATTGGAGGGGGAGGAGGTGAGAGGTGGGAGAGGGGAAAGCAGAGAGAGGAGTGTGGAAAGTCTTAAAGCCAAGAAACTTGAAGAAATGGAGGGGGGTAGTTAGTAAAAGAAGTAAAAATTATTTTCAGATCATTCTCTCTCTAGTTGGTATAATTTTTAATTAGAAACTATTTTTTGGTATACATTAGAGAAACTCATTTAACAAGCCCCTGTCCTAGCCTTCCTCCACCCTGTCCAAACTCATCCCCCAGCACTGAAGAATCCTTTTCAAAATCACAGCGGTATTGTCAATGTGTGCTTTGCTAAATCATCATCCCTTCCTTTGTGGGCAAAGTGGATTGCACTCTGCCAGCCTCTGGCATCATCTCAGATAACCTGCCTGGAGCTTAGTGATAGCCTGGCAGGACATATGTGCTCCTGTATCATCTCATGTGGAGACATATTCATTCCTGCTGAGCACATTTCTGGAGACAGTAGCTAGAGGTCCAGTCCTGCTGTCTAATATTAGATATAGAGAATGCTTCCTAATGTTTTTGGCAGGCAAAGCCTGGCAGAGTAGATCTTCATCTTCCAGTTCTCCTCTCATACCTTTTTAATAGTTTCTCTATCTGATTGGCTGTTAAATCAGTGAAGTAATGGCAAAAGACTTGAAATTCTTTGTATAACTCTCATCTGGCTTTGGCTTGTTTGCTGGGGTCAATAGGAGCATGGCTAAACCACCCTGCTATATTAAATTGAGATTAAATAATGTGTGTTGTCGATGTCTTCTAGCATATGAGATCACAGATGAGTTTTTTTAATATCTAATGGAACGGCTTGAATTTCCACAGAAACATGCTGCTGATTGAAAGAAGGTGGATGAGATTGAGCTGGGATGTTTCACACCATTTTAGCGCAGGAAACAAAAACACTTCAATTCAACCATTCAATTGAACTAAAGAAAGAACTGAGGTGGGTGGAATATATCTACTTTTGTTTGGCACGGTACATGGGATAATACCTCTTCTACTGTCAGCTGAAGTAGTTTTAAGGATTACGGATGGCCAGGATTTTCACTGATGGTTGGTTTACTGTTGGGCAAAAGCCAATCTTCAAATTAATTCTTTTTAACGCCTTCATAAAAGAAAAAAAAATAGATTTGATTTTTTTGGCTTAAAATGTGGACTGTTTCATGTTGACATTACTGTCTGATAAGACACAATGATATTTGATAGCAGAGCACTAGAAAAGCAAATTGGATCAGTTCATTTCTACATAGGAATCTGGAAATAAATATAACTAATAACCATTGCAGCAATAGTAGTGGATGGGAATCTGCTCTTTGTAAAATGATATTTCATGAAGGAGAGCTATGGTCTTTCCTTCTCCAGCCTCTGACACAACACTACAATTCAATGTAGTCTCAAACTATAGCTACAGTATTATATTGAAAATTGCCCTGCTATAGATCATGCACTTCAGTAAAACAGGCCCTTCCTAGAAGAAAAGGTACTTTCATGCTATTGTGTTTACCTGTGTGCAGCTTTGGTTCTAGTTTGTACTGGACATTGTATCACTAAAAGAGGGAAATGATTTTTTGCTAAAAATTGGTCACTAATGGTGTGAATGAGCTCATGCTACTTTCAGCTTCAACAAACAACTTTCTCTGGCCTCCCCACAGCACATTTATCTAATGAAATGCAACTTCTCATTACAGCAAAGCTAAGGAAACTGTGATCTATTTTAAAAAAGGCTATATGTTTATTTGGTTCAGCATATTCATGTATGATGGTGAACATGTCACCCTCCCCTGCTTTGCCTCCAGTGTAGTTGCTTTTCACCTTGTGCAATGTGAGTTTCATTACACAGTTTTAGAAGCCAAGCTTAGAACAATTGCCAGCTTTTAATTCACTGGAATCCTCTACTGAAACCTGACATATTTAGGAAAAAAGAAAAAAACCAAATTTGATCGATAGTATCTTTACATCTTACTAGATTAAAAGAAGAAAAAAAAAGGATGAAGCAAACATCTTTCCTTTTTTTAAGTTTTTATTTTAATGAGACTACTGAATAAGAACTACTACTGAGTTCCTGAGTCCTGTACAAGGCACAGGTTTGTGGCTGAGTGAAAATGACTGCTCACTCAGCCATGCAGATTACAGCCTTATATTGCACATGGTCAACATCATAAAGAAAGGCCGAAGTATAATAAAATGTGTTGGATTGGAAGAGACCTGTAAAGGTCATATAGTCCAACACTCCTGCAGTGAGCTAGATCTTGCATTAGATCGGATTGCTAAGAGCCACATCAAGCCTGGGCTTCAATGTATCCTGAAACAGGTCCTCCATCTTATCTCTGTGCAACCAGTTCCAGCGTCTCACTACCCTCATGATGAAAAACTTCTTTCTAATGCCTAATTTAAACCTGCCCTGCTCTACTTTAAAACCATTGCCTGTTGTCCTATTGTTATATGGCCTTGTAAACAGTCCATTCCCATCTTCCCTGCAGGCTACTTTCAAGTACTGATAGGCCACTATGAGGTCTCCCCTGGAGGCTTCTGTTTTTCTCTAAGAATACCAAAAGTATTTTTCCATTAGCTTTCCCAATGTTCATTTAATCAATAACCTGTCTTGTTGACCTGTTTCAGAGCAGGCTGTTCATACTATCTCCTGCTCTGAGAGCTTCAAGAGAATGGAGGAGATACTTCTGTGTATTTTGATGTTGCCAATAATAAGCTGCATTAGCTGCATCATCTAGATATCCGGACACTACAGGAAAACTAAACTTTCAATAAACAGCCCTCTCATGAAGTGGTACTAGGTAATTTCTTAAGCCTTTCCATCAAGGACAGCACCAATCAGTTAATAAAAAAGCAAACAAATGAAAAGTGAATCTTAAAAATTTATCCCAGAAGGTTACATGTGGCTGAAAGACACAGAACAGCCTCTGCATTTCTTCTCCAACATGTATTTAAGTTGAATGTTTCCAGTATAAGTTTCAGTGTTTTTTTAATAGAGGAATGCCTCCCCAACTTGCTTGATTCAAGTTATAGGGGGGATTTGTAGGGGCACAGAAACTTTTATAGATATTTGTGGTGTATATATTAAAGTCCCATTGAGTTTTGGCTAGGTTAAGCGCTTATGGTCTAAATTCACAAGTTTCCTTCCTGACCAGGTATTAAAGAAACATTACCTGTAACATGGATATTATTCCTATATGCACTTTTTACTAATTTCTTCTGGTTCTGTGAGCTCATTTCAGCACAAGTAGATTGTGTCAGCAAATAACGAAAGCATGGTGAAAACACCTTTCTGGTTTATAATGTCACCAAACAAACGTCCAAAAAACCAACCTGTGAAAACAACTTGTGGTAACAGGCACTGGGACAAGGGAAGGGCAGATAACAGTTTTTCAGAAAGCACAAATTTATTATAGTTCAGAATACTGTTACACATGTGATTAACAGCAGTCTGTCAGGCAAAAAGAAATAGCAATGGGATTTAAAATCCCTAACCCTTCCTGATTTTTACTGGAAGAACTCAGACTCAGAAGCACCTTGAGCTCATACAAAGGTAATAAAGCTGCTTAAAATCACTTTAGAGCATTCGTGCTGGCCTGGGAAGCATGGAGATAGCGTGAGGAAGAGACGCAGTCATGACAATAGTAACAATGAAAAAGTTGAATAGTAGCCTGTGTCTTGGAAAGGGAAGATCTTTTCTCTGAGATACTGGCACAGGAGGTGCTGTGGGGTTGTGGCACCTGTTACAGCATTGCTGCAGAGGCAGATACCTCCTGGCACAGTTCCTCGTGGGGACAAATTTCTCCAGTACTGTGTGGCCATGTGGAATTGCAAGTGAAGGGAAGGAGAGGGAGGAATTTTATCCAGAAAGATCTGAGAGATTTTAATTGAGTACAAACTATATACTTGAGCCACTACTTATAGAGAAAACTGAGAATTTTTGGTCCTGTCAGGTATGTTATCGTCACTTTGCCAGCACTTTCTAACAGTTCAAGGTGGGCTATGGCTTAGCCATTGCATTGTCCTGGATGGTGATAAAGGTGTGAAGCCCAAACAGTTCACAGAAACCTGAAATACATGCCAGGTGGAAACTGTGAGAGCTTAGACTTGGTAATTTCTCTCTAAACTTCAGGTTTCAACTCTCCACTCAGTGCAGTTGAGGAGAATATAGCCTATGTGGGACAATAATGGTCTCTAGTGAGGGTTCAATGTATTGGAATTTACTCAATGCATTGTAATCACTCTGGCAGTATGACAGTGTTATGATATTGCAGGAAGATATGACCCTCCCACCCTTCCCAAGTCAAGGGAAACTTGAGATATGAGTCAAATCATTAACAAGGATTCCTGTTTTATTTGCTCTACTTAGTGATATAAAAGGGACAACAATGCTATTGCAATTTTCTTTATATTCACAAACAAAAAAATCAGCTAGCTTATCTTTAGTTCAGATATTGCATACATCACAAGGTGTAAGGATGAGGTAGTTCCTTCTGATTATTGGGATAATAGAGAGAAAGCTGCTTTCTGGGACAAGATGGTGTGAAGTGCCACTAGAAACAGAGAAGGCAGAAATACTGCTGAGTACTGACAGAGTGGTATAAAATACCTGGGAAAGCTGAAATAGAGTAAACACAGGAAGCTGTTACTTCTTTCCAGGGAACCTAGAAATGCCCCAGATAGGTGCCTAGGGCAAATATGAGGGTTTTATGCTAGTCATGTGCTGAATGACTATATTCAGCTGGCTAAGAAGCTTTCATCCACTTAGATATATAGCCACTTGTGAAGGCTTATCTGTATGAACTTAGGGATTTACTTTATTCCTTTGCAGCATTCATCACACGAAGGAAAAGTCTAACAACATGGGTCATCCTGAGTATCAATAGATTATAAATTGACTGAAAATTGATGAAAAACAGAGATGAAGTTTTCTGAAGGGAAACATTCAGCTCCGCTACTCCCTGCTGCCGGCATTTGAATCTGGTCAAGTAAGGGTCAGCTTGCTTCTTTACTTGTTCCTATCACTGTGGACCAGAGATAAGCCAGCCACAGGTAATAAGAACTGTACAGATACATGTATAATTTAAGCAAGATGAAGACAGGGTGTGGTTTCTTCATTGTCCAAACCTCACAGAAATTTCAATTTAGAAACAAAACTAGTGTCAGTGAAGCGGATGAGAAAGCACCAGTGTTCAGAAAATAGACAGAAATTTTCCCATGGCTACTACTGACAGGAACCAGGTCTTTTTTTCCCCTTTTTAATTTTATTTTTTTAGTTTTTTTGGGGGGGGAATGATTGATATTATCCTTTAATCTTTTGAGATAACTCCATGTAGAGTAACTTCTACTCTCAGGTGCTCCACAAAAAGCTCCTGACAAAAGGAAGGATATGCACAGGCTTTGTTTCATTGTTCAGATTTCCATCTGCATGTACAGCATGAGTGGGTGTAAATCATCACAAATTCTGATTTGGTGTGCAGTCTTGGAAAATCTACAGCTTTGTAAAAGGAACCTGTGAGTTGTTGACAGCCAGCTCTTTCTGGCACTTGATAGGGGAAAATAAAAAAAAATCAAGACATTCAAGAGGATATATAATATGATAGAATAACCAGCTCTTCTCTGGGTGACTGCTTAGCTTTCCACTTAATAACTGGAGTGGTTTATCTTTATTAGGGGCAAATTCGTCGTGTTTGCACAACGATGATGCAGCTGCTCATCAGCCATTGCTTTCATACAGCAAGAGTAAGAGCAAGCCAAAATGAATGATAGCTTTAATCCCTTCATTCTGAAACCTGTGAATCCAGGATTGGAAAAAATCATTTACTGGCGCAGTGGGTTTTACCTCTGGGCTCATATATGGGTTTAGATCACCAATGGATAAGTTTGTTGGTCTCTGTCCACTCATAGAAGCATGAATGTTTGAGACCAAAAAGCATTATTGGTACACGTTTGTCACCCTTGCCAAATAAAAATTTTCCCCTATAAATCCCTAGCAGACATTTGTTACAACAGAAAGCACCACATAACTTGGCACATTTGAGCTTCTGCTCCAGCACACTCCAGATGTGAAATAGTGTGCATGTTGCATTTGTGAAAGAACATGTACTGGTGCTCTGGGGCTGTCTTTACAGAAATAACACTTCCTCAAGGAAAAAAAAGCCTGCAGGATTTTGCCCCTGTGTTTTGAGGTTTGCTCTGTGGATGTGTGATATGTTACATGTTTTTGTACAAGTGTGGACTTTGTTAGTTATATTATTTTCCCCCTTTTATGAATGTCAAATTCAAAACAGAGGTCGGGGATAAGTAATTCCCTGAAAATTTTTAAAAAAAGTCAGCTTTCAAAGTGTAAATTGAAAAACTAGACAATATCCAAGGGATAGAACTTTTTCTTTCCTTATTAACTTTTTCTTGGATTTCATGAATCAAGAATGATAGATTTTTTTTTTGTTGGTTTGTTTGTGGTTTTTTGTTTGTTTGCTTGTTTGTTTTTCTATACTTTTGTTGTCTTCTGTATCAGCTTATTGGATTTTCTTTAATTTTTTATTAAATGCCTTAGCAATCTTTTCTTGTTCTTATACGCCAGATACACCATGGTGTCATTTTTTCCTACAGGATCCTTTCATAAATCAGAGTATATTGTATGCATAACTAGATGCAGACAATTATTTGATTAGGTGATTAATCATCATTATTCACCTCAGGCCAAAATTCTGATGATTGAACCCACCTCTTTGGCATGTAACTTCTGATACTCAAATACTTTCCAGTTGTCTTTTTCAGAAGAGGAATTTTCTAAGTGCTTCTTACCTTCTGGGCATGGTTGGGACTGAGCAAGAATTTTCACATCTAAGAAATGCTCACTAACATGTTTTAGTCCCTCAGACATTTGTAGTGAGCATTTCCACACTTTCTTATCTGTGATGATGTGCTGGACTCTGGATAAGTGGCAGAGAAGCATAAAGACTAGTACATAATACAAGTAAGTCTACTGGAAAAAAGAGTTGGAGGAAAAAATATTTATTTTTGCATAAAGTAATGCAGTAACTTCAGTACAAGAAATTGGTCGAGCTTCACCACAGGCTTATTTTTTGGATAGTTTAGGAGCTCATACAGGGAAATACATTTAAGCTCCTTCAGGCAAAATGGAAACCTGAAGCTGCCTTTTCCACTTTATGATACTATATTATGAACACAACATGATCTGACACCTGCCATGTCCCTACTGTGTAGTTTTTAAACCAGGGGGACAAGGACTTTTAAAACTTGCTTGAAGAGTCAGCTGTAGGAACAAACCATGCCAACTCTGGTGAAAGTGGAACCTGCAGGTCTGAAAAAATTTGGAATCTATTTATTTGGCACAGCCTGCAATTTAAGAGTGAGATGAATGACACAAATGCAGAGGGCACTATTTTACACAAGTTCTCTCATTTCGGTTTGTAGATCACAGTTTCAAAATGGGTACTAAATGCTGAGCAGCTATTAAAATTAAACCCTTTTATGCAGTAGCACAGGCAAAACTTGAAACAAGCCTGGTGAGAATCTCATTTTTTTATAATTTTTTCCATTTCTTCTACACTTTCACGCCTTTTGTTGTAAAGCTAATCACAGTTGCACGTATGAACTGTCTTAAAGGTAATTCAGAATTAAACAGCAAAACCTAGTGCATCATACATTACTTTGGGATTCAGTGTTCTAATAAAAGGGAGAAAGGTTCACTGCAATCAACTAATATTCTTAAATGGTATTATTGCACGACATACCTGTAAAAACATTTTAAAAATTGTTTTGTCTGTGTTTATTGGACTCTAATTTAAAAAAAAGTAGTAAATGAAAAATGCTGGATTTCTTCCCATTCCAAAAACAACATGAAAATAAACCAAATCCCCACAAATGCAGCATGAAGGGTTATATTATGTATTTATATGCTACTGAACGGGGCTGCCTGGGTTTGTTGACCCCAGTCTGGCTGGTGCTAAATGTACAGAAATAAATCCATCCCCAAAAGATTGAAATCAAAGGATAAAACAAGAAACAGATGGCTGGTCCTGCATGGGGAGTGTTAAAAATAAGAAGAAATTGACTGGCACAGTAGGCAGTGGTCTCGGCACACCAGCTGCCTAACCATGAGCAATTTTTTTAAAGCATCATGGCAGTGGAGAATTTCTAAGGTTAGTTTTGAAATGGGGAATATAAAGTGGTTCTTCCTGTTCATGGGCAGCCCCGTGTTCTCATGTGCAGCAAGACTGAAGGCGTGAAGTGTCTGTAAGAAGATGTTTGGAGTTGTTGGCATCTCAGTGTAGTGCAAGGAGAGGTAACTAGGAAATGGCTGGAGCAAGCTTAAAACCAAGGAAATTATGTGAACTGCAATGAAGCTGATGTTATCAAAGCAGTGGACCAGGAATAACTTTGGGAGAGTAATAAATCTTGTAGTAGACCCAACTGAGTCCAGTGTTTACCTGGCCTTGATTAGAGCAGTCAAGATGGAAGGTGGGAACCTGGAGAAAGCTGTTTACAGGCAAGATGGATAAGGAAGATCTGCTGGTAAACTGCTATATTTTGGTGTGTATTCCTGTGACATATATAGGCTTCTCGAAAGTAAGCACCACAGGAGCAGCTGTGTACCTTTGACTGTGGTCATAAAAATATCACCATTGGTGTTATAAAGTACTACAGGATCATGAGAAGGCAGATATTGTGCAAGGAAAACGACTAGTGTATTTCTAACCCTGACCTCTGTTTGCAACTTTAAAAAACAATCTCCCGATTCTCCTTAACTAGTATTTTTGTGGAGATGTGCTGAACTTCTTGGTTGTTTTGCTTTGCCTCAAAGCTTTTTCTCTGGGAAGAGACTGTCTATCCCATTGTTCTTCCAATACATGGCAAAGGATGTCTGCCTGAAAACCCAGCAGCTACATAAAACTAGGTCAGGTAGTTTGAACTATTTTTAAAATTCTAATCTTCTTTTTCCTTCAGTTCTACTACTTCCAGTAGGTATCACAGTCTGTTTTAGTAGTAAACTGGCTTATTTCAGTCTGTTCTGTATAGACTTAATTCTCTGGGAAAAAAAAGGAAAAGAAAAAAAAGATGTGCCTCAGAAGTCTGAAATACCCAGATCTTTCCTAATTGGTGAAAGAGAATGCTGAGTATGGATGGCAGATGTTCACTTAATTAATATCCTACTGGGTTAATCAGCAGAACCTTGGGAGCTGCTATGAGACTTTTGATGTGTTGAGAGAATCCAAGCCTTGATCTATAGGCTTTAAATTCATACCCATAACTGCTGTAGTTATTTGTCTATGTGCTACTTGCAAATAGTGGAAAGTGTTCAGTCAAAAGTTGCCTTTTGTATAACCTAATTCTGTGAACATTTCAATGACATTTGTGCTCAAAATTTACAATAAATCTTGCATGCAAATTGAGCTCCTCTCTAAATTTGAGATTTCTTGCAGGTTTTAAAAAAATTGACAGTTCAGAATGCTTTTTTGCCTTTCAATCTCTTAAGAACTCAGTACACTATTTTTAATTTTGTGAAGTCTGTGTTTTGCTCTAAGTAGGTTTGATACTCAGAAAATTTGTCACGGACCTAATGGCACTCATTAGAACTGCATGTGCTCTCACTGAAAAATAGAGCTAAATCAGGAGGAGAAACTGCAATCTCTCATAACTTTCACAAGCTGGAAACTTGGAAAAAGACAGTCATTTATCAATTGTTTGTTGGGTTTTTTAGGTTTTAGTTTTGTTGGTTTTTTTTTCACTTAAGTCTTTCTGTTTTTCTGAAAGCTAAAAATTTAAAATTTTCACTAAAATAACAATGAGATGGGATGAAGAAAAATTTTTCCATTTCTCCTTCTGAATATCTCATTTTGCAAATACCCATCTTATAAACATTCAAATTTTAATCAATTAGCATCTTCTGGAAAATGCTGAAGGCACATCCCCACAAACACTACTTATAATCTTCTTTATACAGCTGCACATGGAGAGGGGTGAGGGAGGACAGAGTGAGGGAAGCTGAAATAAAAAATGGTTTTGTACCCAAGTTAGCAATGTCTTCCCGCTGTGGCACAGCACCTGTGGGGTTTAAAAGTGACATTGAAGAGCTTTACACTTCCACAGATGACAGAGCTCATTTAGTGGCTTGGATTAACCTCTCTTGCTTTTTCCCCTGTATGCTGTACTGTGCTTTCCTGATCAAATCCTTTCCCCATCCTTTCTAAGCTATTGTAGTATGTGTTTGCCTGCATGATAGAGTGGTATAAAAAAAAAGCAGGATTATCTAGGTCATTATATCTTCTTGGAAGAAACTCACACATGTAACTAAACTCTCTGGAGAGAGGGACTGGGCAAAATGGGAGGATATGGCAATGGGAGAATAAAAGAGGGACATGGCAGAATCCTTCCTTTGAGCAGTTCAGCCTTACTTTGTCCTACATGAGCTACTGAAATAAGAGATCTATCTACCATTTACCTTTTTTTTTCCTTTTTTTTTTTTTTTCTTGTCTCCTAGTGGGCACCTTGTCTTGTGCAGTGTATTCCACAGACTGAAGGTCCTCCAAGCAGAGGTGAGGCTAAATTCCAGCTGCCCTTCTTCATTCTACTTCTCTACTCTTCTGAATCACATAATTTATGGCTTGGAAACTTTGGTGACTGCAAAGTGGAGGCAAAACTTACCCTCAGTGAGTAGGATGTAGAAATAAATGTTACACTATACAGAATGGTGTTTTTGGAAGGACGTGCCACCTACAATAATAGGGAAGAATATTGGTTCTCACTGGCTCGCCTTATTATTTTAAGCTGTTCTTTGCTCTTTTCCTCACTAGCTCACATCCCACTAGCTGTTTACAGTTATTTCACACATCTTATGCCAGCCTTATGCCATTCATTCTGTTGGGACCTGCTTGAAACCTCCTCCAAAACTTACTGCTACAGATTCTTTTTTTTTTTGGTAAAGAAAATTCTGAGATCCTGTCCATCAAATCTGATTCCCCTACAGGGGAAAAAAAAAATTACGTCATTTAGTATATAAAACATGTCAACGATTATGCAAGATCTTGGTACTTCTATTGTTCCCTCTGTTCCTTCTGTTACCACCTGTCTGTTACCAGCAGTCTGGTTTCTAAACTTTGCTTGTAGGCACTTAGTTTGGGACAATATAGGTTCTCTTCCTTAATTAAAGGTCCCTTTTTCTTCTGTAATATATTAATTGTCCAGCATGACCCTTTAGAAGCAGTGACATCTTGGATGATAGTAAGCTCTGGATCTTATCTTGCCTCTATTGTGTGTAGTAAATGTTGATCTGAATTTCTGCTAAAAGGATGTCCTGAAGTCCCATTTAAGTGTGTATGATTGAAGACATCCTTTAGCACTTAGATCCACGCATTGCAGGGTAGGATTGATCTCATTATGAACGTTAATATTGCGTCATTTGGGGTGGGATAGGGGTAGATTCTTCCAGTAGAGTAATGAAGAAATAAAATGGAATGCTCTACTGCGTTAAAGAAAACCAGAAATATTTTCTCCAACTGGCTTGAAAAGATGTAACAATTCAGCATATGATTTTAATTAATGTCCATGTAACTAAAAATGTGTTTAATTCACAATAGCATTACAAGAAAACATATTGACATCTAATTATGGATCATAGAATTTGCTGCAGAGAAACTGTAGTGCATCTGTTCAATGAAACACAATCATGGAGAATACTAAATGGCAAAATATAATGAAAATGTGAACCAATACACAAATGAGGCCATTAAATACATCAGTGTGAAACAAAGTGGGGATATTCAAGAGAAGAGCTCATGCATAGGGTTTGGTGGATAATACAAAGTAATATTGTTTAGTAAGGGTTTTTTACTTATTATTTTCTTGTGAATAGCAGGATTTCAGCTGCTGGGGTTTCTCAATGGAGACTGCTATTTCCAAGTTAACATGAAAATGCTCGATGTTTAGCTGACAATTGGCAAAATAATTCTCACGACTTTCTCACAATAAAAGCTTCATTTGTTGCAGCTATTTTGTCAGCTCTTGTGCTACAGTCTTTCCTCCTAAAATTCCAGTTTTACTTTACCAAGCTGATTTCACTATTCTTACACCGTGTCCTTCATAGTGAAAGCTGGAATGGAATCAAAAAATCAAAACTAAAATATTATTTACTTACATGGTCATGAATCATGACAGCCAAGAACAAAGCTGAACTAAATGCTACAGCAATGAATGCTCCTACTTGGACAAGGTGTTACAATACACAAGTTTGAAATGCCTTTTAATTGCTAGTTTCAATTATCGTCTCATCATTGTCTTCTTTTTTTCATATTCACAGGCAAAAAGCTTTCATGGAGTGAGACTGCAAAGGTAATGTTTTCTAGTATGAACAGTTTTGGACTATTTCTTCCAGCACTAATATTTGGATTATTAAACTGGAATACAGAGAAAAATACATTTAAAATTCTCATATAGAATAATCTGCTCCTGAAATTTGCTTACTTACCCAGGAACAAAAGTATTATGTCAGATAGGGGCCAAACATGACTGAGCTAGTGATCTTGAGGATCCAGCCTATTAGTAAAAAGCCCTGAAAACAGATCACTCCATATTTTAATTTTGAAAAGTACACTCATGAAAAGACCTTCAGTCCTACTGATGCAAAGATGTTTCCTTTTCTGGTGATGTAGAATCTTGCAGTAAATTAGTGTTAGAATGTACTTAGTCAGGTGTAAATGCAGCTTCAACTCAGTGATGAAATAGCTCACAGTCATTACACAACACAAATATTCTCAATTACAACTCTAACTGCAACACAGTTTCTAGGCTGAAAAGATTAGAGTTGACTAAACTGCTTGTTATTCTCCTTAACCTCAACCTAAATAACATAGTGATTAGATTGCCATCAGCTCCAAACAGACACTTGGATGGACACATTATTTCCAGTTGTGCTTTCAGAGAAACAGACATAGATATGTTAAAATGGTGGAAAATTTCTCTCTCCTCTTGCAGTCAGTGTTAGATCAAACAGTATGACCTACAACACATGCTTTGGAAAGTGTTTTTTTCCTCTTTAGGGCACTACGATTTGTGCGACCCACTAGGTAATCACTGTACTCCTGCAAGAAATTCAGAAATGCAGCTGATCCTTTACATTTTGTTCCTTCTCCTACCTGCTGCAGTGTAGCTTTAATTTTGTAGATTATTGCTATTGCTCAAATTCTGAAACAGCTTTGCAGCTATATGTCTTTTTATGTGCCCCTCGGGGAAGAAGTTCGTAAGAGTATCTCAGGAGTAACTGAGTAGATCCTGATGGGGTTGACTTGAGGATTTTACATGATTTTGATTCTGAATGAGTTGTTTACTCTGTGAAGTGATAAAAGAAGGGATTTCATGGAACGCATTGGGTGATAAAATCACAGATTTCAGGATTATATCCACTTCTCTGATGGAAGGGGGAGAAAAAGCCTGAGCCTATTTTCATGGCACAACCAGCAGGTTTCCATTTACTTGTTGAAGCCATGTCAGGTGTCCTCAGGTTTTTCAGTATGGACTGTGCAAGTACCTGACGTGTACAGATCTCCTGGTTTCCATGGAAAGTGGTGCATAAAGCATTGTGTGCATATCAGAGTCACCAACAGCCAGGTCTCGGTGACCTAGTTCATAGATCAAATTGCTGCTGAGTATTTTGAAATGTTTGCAGCAAAAGACTTGAGGCTTACTTATTTCCTGTGTGACATGGAGAAATTTAGGCAGTTTTGAAGTTAAAATTATTCTGTCCAGAGCTATTTCTCTTTCCACTGAACAAGTTGTCCAAAAAATAGAATATACCTTGAAGACAAATCATAAATAATTCTTTTCGAATGAGCCCCCTTCCCAGACACGATAAACCCTCTGGAAAATGCTCCTCTGGACAAAATACCCTAAAACAGCTTTAGGAAATAGCAAAGACTGAGGGTTTATTTAAAATACCAATAAGTGATTGTACCTCTAGCAAATATTTTATTTTTAAGTTAAACCTTTAACCAAATCAATGCCATTTTTTGTACCTTAAAGCTGAGTTTATGATCCCAAGAGAGATGCAAGACATGTAAGTTACTCTGCAGTAATTTTCAAAGCAGATCCTAAAGACTTCTCTTAAATTAGATGTGCTCATTTTGGAAAATACATTGGATCATAAATAGTGGCTAAGCCATATGCATTTTTCTTCAAATGGGAAAACAGACTTAGTTGTCTAAAATCTAATTTGCTTAGCAAGGCAGTCTTCTTTTCCCGTGGAAGGGAGTCTGCTTAGAGCAAAATGATCCATTTGTTATCTTTGAATAACATGCAAGCATTTTTGCAAATTTTTGTTTGAGAAATATTTTATTTTTTATTCACATTTTTAGAAAACAATGTCTACTAGTGGAAATCTGAGAAAAAGAGAACATTTGAAAAGCAAAAAATGTTTCTAATGGAAGAAGGTAAAAAAAATGTGTTAAACATTGATACAGAGAATACCTGTTATTTAGTCCTACCTTTTAGTATTGCAGGCAGAAAGAAACTTAATGTCTCTGTGGACTTCTAGAATAAAATCTACCACTTCACTTATAGTTATTTTCTGCACTGAGTCTTTTCAGAGCTCTCTGAGAACAATTCATGTAGTCCCTCAGCTACAATTGTCTCCTGGTCACCAATGCATAGTTAATTTTGAGGTCTGCATCAGAGAATAAAGGTGACTGACTTATTACTACATGTAGATGGATTAAAGAACTTTTGGCTGTTGCTACACCCCTGGTAAAGTAGAAAGAGTTCTGAAAAAGCCCCTCTTTCAGCACACTGGTGCTGAAAGCACACTTGTGGATGGGTGGAGAAATTACAAACACTACTGGAAGGAGTCAATAATTGTGCAGTTTCTGACAGATCCTCTCAAGGGGATAGAGAAGATACCAGAAGCAGAAAGCTAGCAGAAGAAAACAGTGCTTATAACGTGTATCTAAATTGTGGAAGTGCTTGCCAAGGCAGTGCATGAAAACTGATGCCTCATAAAAGCACAGACTGGTTGTGGTCAGAAGGGACCTTTCAGATCATTGAGTCCAATCATCAGAAAAGCTCTGACAAGAACCATCTCTAAACCATGTCTCTAAGCACTATGTCTACCTATCTCTTAAATACCTCCAGAGATGGTGTCTCAAGTACTTCCTTGGGCACTCTGTTCCAATTTTTTATAACATTTTCAGTGTAAAAGTTTTTCCTTATGTCCAGTCTAAATCTCCCCTGGTGCAATGTGTGATCAAAGGAAAGAGGCAGAGGTCCAGACAGTAGCAATTTGCTTCAGATTACTGACTAAATAAAGGCCACATTTTGCTCAGAAGAACCCAGAGCTGAAGTGGTCTGAAGACTGAGGAAGCATTAAGGGTACTATTATGTACCCACTATTTCCTCTGCAGTTTTCTCTTTTGATTACCATTGGGAATGCGATGCTGAGCTAGAAGAACCCTTGGTCTGATACGAAAATGCGTTTCTCATGTGTTGGTTTTCTGTGCAGCTTTTCTGTCTGCATGCATAGTGAACTTATTTAGGGAGTTTTCAGCTACCAGTGCTATATAGCCAACACAAAAATGGATGGAAAAATTAATTGTTCGCAGTTTTTATTGCATTAGTAATCAACATAGATGATGCAGACAAAGGCAGGGCAAGCAAATGTATTACTTTAAAAGTTAAAAAAAGGAAAAAGGAAAGGAAATAGTACCGTAGTAACCCCTTACTTCTGAGATACTTTCCACAGTGGTGCTAGTAACAGTGGATGCCAAAATAGAAATTGGCTACAAGATGTTTTCCAATTCAGTCATGACACTTTTTAATTATTCTGCTTTCTCATTGATATGCCAAGAAAACTGTCAGAACCTTTATTATTATGGAATAGGGGAGGGGCAACTGGTATCTCAAGCATTTGCAATTAATGACTTCTAAATAATTCAAGCATCAGATAACTCTGCCACTTTGGATTTTAGTATATGCTCTGTTCAGTCACAGTTCCTGTGGACACTGAAGACTTCATCCCATTTCTTCTACACAAATGTTTAATTTCCTGAGTTGATAGATTTTCACTTTTACCCATTAATTACTTTTTGTTTATTTTGTTATCAGCAACAACTTCTCTTACTGCTGTAATAATTTTCAGCTCAAGAGCAGAAGAACATAAGTATCACACTTGGTCAGCATACTTTCCTGAAAGCTGGTGGGAAAGATTTCCATGGTTGAGCATGTGCATGATACTGTACTTGGAAAGGTTTACAGAAATGGTATTCTTGAATTATGTCAATTTTCTAAATGCCATTTCAAGACCTTCTTGGGTATCCCTGTATAATCCTTCGTTGCTGTGTGGTATGTTGAGTAAATGCTACAATAAATCATATTTTCATTAAGTACTGCTAAAAGTTGCAATATTTCAATGGGCAGAGAAGCATCTTGTTAATATGTTCTCCAAGGAAAAAATTTGCATTGAGTTCATGTATGTTTATGATAACTTGCATATAGTAAAATCCAAAATAGGAGTATCTAAAATAACATAAGATCACACAGTTATTAAAGGATTAGTATGCACTACCAGAGAAATTTACTGAATAAAGGAAGAGCCCTTAGAAGCAGGTTTGAGCCCTTGCTTAGAAGAGATGCGCAAAAATTGGATTATATGAACACATTGGCCTCTATTATGAATAGGAATAGTTAAATTACATGTGATTTGTCCTGGCTGGACACTGGGGACAAGGGATTTTTTTGTAACATAAAAGTAATCTTTCCTGTGTATTTCCTCAGAAAAAGAATAGGATTGTTGTTTGACTTGCTTACAGGAAAGAAATGTTATAGAACCAGGTGACAGAGATGTGGGTCTTTGCACACAAAGCATTGTCTTCTCCATCTTTACTCAATGTCAAATGTGGTCAAATGTGTCAACCTCTGACACTTCTAGTGTGACAACTCCCATGCCATGTCTAATTTTGGAATCTCTTATGTTGAAGCTTCTCTAAAATATTTAGCCTCATTTTGACTGAAATGCGTGAAGTGAAAATAAGTCTTGTGAAAAATTTCAAACTTAAGAAAAAGCCTGGATATTACAACTATCCACACAAGTTTATCTTCTCCTGACCACTTATAAATGAAATTAGAGAGGTCTCATTCCTCTGGCATATCTGTGGGCTAAATATAGCTTTTATACCTTTTCTTTACCTTCCACTCCCCTATCCATAGCAGATATTAACCACGTCTTCTCCCTGAACCACAGCCAATGTGCATCCAGCAGCTGCGCTCCAGCCTGGGTGAGGAATTTTCTTCATCTCTAGCCCCTAAGTCAAAAGATGATGGGTCACTGGAGATGTGAAGCAAAAATCTTACCAAGAGAGCTTTCAACTCAGTCACAGCACTGATGATTAGAGCAGAATATGGGGTGTCATGGGGGGTTATGCAGCATAAATTTATTTAGATGCCAGCCTGGCATCACCTTAAGGTATTGAGTAATTTCACAATCCACCTGCAAAGAGAATGCAACAATGGAAATCAATTTATTTAAAGTTTTATTTGACAAGAAAGGGAAATGTTTAGATTTTGAACAAGCAAAAGTAAAAAAAAAAAGTTAATTTCTAAATACTTTCTGTTATCAGTGAATTCATAGTTTTACATGGTATTTTTCATAAAAGACACCTCAAGCGACAGATGAAAAAATGCTGATCAATCATTCAAGCAATTCTTCTTCCCAGTAGACCCTAAAAAATATTGTCGTGAATCAATCAATTCTTTTCTATCTTACTTTTGAAGATGATGTCTGAAATGTAAGAAAATTGGGTTATAGACCTTAGGTTAGATTGGAATGATACTAATTGGAGCTCATTATGGCCTAATATAAATGCTAATCTTATAAATATTAAAGAGTCAAATCTATCTTAATGTATTACACAGTACTTACATTACCTTCAAAAAAGTCAGCTTCATATCAACAGAATAGAAACTCCAGTTGTCAAAGTTGTGGAGGAACTTCTTGAGATGAGCCATCAATGTCCATAATTAAAAACCCTCTGGTCAGGCATAAGGAGAACCATCGGCAAAAATGGTTTATATTTAACTCTGAGTTCATTACCCTGACAAAAAGTCTGTTCTTGGATGATTTCTTGGGATATGCTTGCTTGATATCATAAATTTCACTGATTTCTGCAAAAACTGCCTTTTTAGAAGCTGACCAGGTCACATCTAGCCTATAATCTGATGAGAAACAAGTTCCCTCTCACCACATATTGGGAGCAACTGTTTGCTACAACAAAAATATGCTTGTTATATATAAAGGAATACAGATTTATGTTTTTATCCTTTTTTGTCTGTTACTGTATAGTTACCTAGAAATTCTGAGCATGCTGCTCAGTTGTGTGCTCCATAACAATCCCAACTTTACTTTTACATTTTACTTCTTGCCCCTTAAAATCTTCCTGCTTTTCCCTCCCAAAATGCAGAAATATGCACTTGCACATTGGTAAAATAAGTTCTCTGCTAAAAAGAAAGAATGAGATAACCTGTTTATCTTCTTCAAATATCATATTTCTATAAAATCAAAAAGATTATTTGCCTTCTAGGACAAAAGGGAACCAGATGAGTGATCTAGTGGATAGGAGGTTGATGGGGCCAAAAATGTAGGATCTACTTATGGAGCAGTGATGAGGGAGAAGTGTTCGGAGAAGTGAGGAGAGAGCATTGTGCTCTAATTGTAAAATTAAAGTAATTACTGGGAGTCTTGGGCTCTCAGCCCCAAACCAGAGTATCTATTTAACATCTGTGCACCAGTATTCTTCTAAACAAAGCACAAACACTGGTGTTGAAATGCACATGTAACTCCAAACATGCTGGCTTTTTGGAGTACTTCTCAAAGTTGTACTTTATTTCCATTTACTAGTGATAGAGTACCCCTTAAATAACTTCTACAAGAAACCTAAATTAATATTTCACACTGATGTATTTATCCATACTTTTTCCCCTGATCACTACTTCCTGAAATTTGTTACTGAAATTTGATTGGAAACATCTTTCTCTGTGGGGATGGTAAGTGAGCAGTTTGAGAGTATTCAATAATGACTTGGTGCTCAACCAGGCTTACTAGTACTGGCTAAGAATGGGGTAATTTAAAACAATAAAAGGAAAAAGCTAAGGAATCCCAAACTTTTACTCCCTGAAAGAGGAATAACATGGTTAATTTACTATTGATTTTAACAGTAATCGCAGCAAGTGACTAAATGAAAATCTACTTCAGAGTGATGCTTTGGGGTCTTTTTCTTCTTTTCTTGTAAAGATATCTCCATAAAGTCAGGGTTTTTTTCCCATTTATAGTTAACAATGAACATTTAGCTTCTAGTACAGTAAAAGGGCTAAGCATTAAGATGACAAACTCAAGCAAATGGAAAAACTGACAGCTATACCTATCCGAACATCTTACATCCATGCTGGAAGAAATCTGGATTCATGATGCTGTAGCACTATTTTTTTTCCTTTATTTGAATAGTTTTTTGGTTATTGGTAATGTTGAAGTTCTTGACTTATATTACTAATATTTTTTCATTAATGAGATTGACTGGTTTGTATGCAAAAACTAAAGTTATTTTGTATTGAATTTGACATATATCTTCCAACTTGAGAATTGGGGATCAGGAGTGAGTTCTCATGCACTTCATGGGATTCCTCTTCTCACTCCTCTGTGGTCCTCTTTTTCTCTCCTCTTCTCCCCCAAACCATGTGGGCAAAACATGTGCTCCCCTTTTTGAGACATCCTTACTCTCTGAAATTACTACTCAGTAGCTTGTGATCAGTGGCAAACATATGTCAGTGGAGTATATTTATTCCAAATTTTGCTTTACACCACGTAAGTAGCCACTTGCCACCACATAAAAATATTTCCTGCTGTCATTCTTCCATGTCTATATAGGAGATTTTATTTACAATTCATCTTATGTGACCATATTGTATTGAAATAGATAAAAAGGGATGGAACTACTGAAATTTCATGTGAAAAAACGAGCTGCAAAACTTGATTAGAAAAATCATTGAGAAAATTTATTCACATAATTTTATTTTCTTATGCAAGTATTAAAATAATCTTAAATACTTAAAAATGCTTTTTGTTGAAAGTAGATGAAATTTCAGCTAAAACATATAAGAAAATATCTCTCAGTTCATACCTTATTCTGCTGTTACAGAGAAATTTTTCTCACAGTATGTGGGGACTTGGGAGAGTAGGAAGTGAAAGTGTTCAACCAGGGGGAAAGAAATCATTGTCTTGTCAAAGCTTCTAGCACAGAGGAGAAAATGAAGGTAAAAGAGTCTGAGATATATCTGTTTAACTTTTGCAAGAACATGAAAAGGAGAAAAAGACTGTAAAGCTGTATTTTTCCTTCCTTTTTTTCTTTATTTTTGCAAAACAATCTTGAATCCACTGCTGCCTACTTCACCCAGATTCCTGAGAAATATTAATATATAGTTTATAAAACAGAACCCTCTGTGAATTTAACAGACATACATTACAAGTGTGTATTCTGGATTCTCTTTAGTGACCAATAAGCTAGAGGACATGCACTCTTGCTTCACTTACAAGATACAGGTAGCACAACAATCAGAAAGGTCTTTGTTCGGTTCAGCATAAACACAAATGAACATCTTGTAGACAGTTTTTGTAACAAGTAAAGGAACTGCTATGGAAGCCCTTGAGAAATTTTTATCTTAGGTATTATCTAAATTAATGTCTTACAAAGTTAAAAAATCATTAAGTTAGTAATTTCACTGCTAAATTGAGACTGCTACAGTAAATGAGAATAGCACTTGACATGTTGCTATTTATTGTGAAGTGATTTAGTAAATGTTTGAATAACTCCATGCTACTGTCTGTGCATTTTTCTAAGACATTATAGCCTGGAAGACTTTCATGTGTGTGGTCATTTGCCTTAAAAGAAAGTCCCCCCAGACTGAAGATACTTTTCTACTTCAGCTGTACAATGGTGAGAGGCTTTTTATTATCTCCACAGAAAGCATATTTAGGCAGTCCTCTTACCCAAAAAGTGCAACTAGTTGACCTAACCATGAAGCCTGTATGGTGCATACAAAAGGTCCTCAAAAACAATGTTTGGGCTACATATCTATGACCAGACTGCAGCATTTGGACAAATGCACAATAATATAAATTGTGAAGTAGGATTACTTATTTTAATTGACTTCTAAAAGTAATTTATACATATTTTTACAGGAAAAAATTTCTTCCTTCAAGGCTTTCCATTAAGTTGTAGTGTGCAGTAGTTCTAGAAGTCAAATATGAATTTTTTTCTACCTTGTCATACATTCTGTTGAATTTGTCCAACAGAGCACTACTCTCCAAGAAGGAGTTAGTAGTAAAGCTTTATGTCAATATGTTTAAGCTTTGGATATGAGTATTATGGAATATGATTAAGGCTGAGAAGTACTAAAAAATATTCCTGATTAACTTTTTAAGGAAATGAGGGATATCAAAACCAGAAGATGCTCTTTGATTTTTAGGTGACCTAGACTGAGATGCTTAAAATCTGTTTTACTTTGTTTATCCTACATTCAGGGCACAGCTCCTTTCCAATCCAATGGCAGCTCCCACCCACCATGGTCTCCTCCTCAAATCTTTTCAATTCCCTGTAACAGAACTGAGCTGAGGTAACTCTTATGGTGGGGCCTTGCTAAACTTTTCTGCATTTTTACTCTCTAAGCAGTCATGACCACATGTCAGGGCTGATGGTATAAAGCATGCCTGGTTGGCCTCCCTCCTGGTTCCCTACTGCTCCACGTTTCTTATTGGTTCTCCCACCATTCCCCCTCTCCACTGCAAGCTGGCCTATTTGCAGACCATGAACATGTCAATCAATCCATTGTTTGAACAATACCATTTTCTCATGATTGGTCACTCTGTGATTGCAAACATTAAAAAAGGAGTTGGCGGTTTTGCCATTATCCATATTAGCATGCTTGCTGTTAGACCTCTGGTCCCTGCTTCTAAATCTGACCCTCTAACTCTCCAATTCTCACCTCAAATGGCAGAAAGAATGTGAATTTTCATCCCAGCTGCTCAGGTTGTCATGATGGGAACAGACATTCTTATCTGTGAGCTATCAGTATGAGTACTTGAAAGTCTCCTTTCCCCATCTGAAAATTTAAGAGTTGAAACTTTTTGCTTGGAAGTGGAATTTGAAATGACCTAAGGGGTAGCTTGTGGCATACGCTCAGCAAAGGTTCATAGGCACATAGCAGTATACATAGGAAGGAAAAGGAGCTGATGGAGATTGTACAGCAAAGATCCACAAAGATGAGGGATCAGAAACATCTGCCTTATGAAGGAAGGCTGAAGGACTTGGGTCTTTTCAGTCTGTAAAAAAGAAGCCTAAAAGGGCATCTTATACATGCTTAGAAATACCTAAAAGGTGAGTATCAAGAGGATGGGGCCAGTATTATTTTAATGTTGCCCAGTGACAGGACAAGAGGTAAAGGTTACAAACTTGAACTCAGGAAATTCTATTTAAACATGAGGACAGAGCACTGGCAGAGAGTCTGCCTGAAGTGGTGGTGGTGTCTCTGTTCCTGGAGATGTTCCAACACTGCCTAGGTGGGTTCCTGGGCAACCTGCTCTAGCATGGGGCTGGATTAGGTGAACTGCAGGGGTCACTTCCAATCCCTATCATTCTATGATTCGGTGATACACAAAGCTACCAGCTGACCCTAGAGCCAGCTTAAACCCAGGCCTAATTTCTGTTGGCCCAAAGATTTGAAGTTGGTGGCAAGATGTTGTCAGACAATTTAATAGGTATAACTTTTATGTTCCACTGCATTATGTCAGAAGCAACACTACCACCAAATCTGGAGTAGTAAATTTTAAAGAGTGATGATATTGACATCAGATTTCTAGCAAACTCTGCAGTATTTTATTTGCAATCAGGGTTAAATAAATCATCCTTCTTTTCTCTAAACACTCCTCTGTTCTATTTCTACTCCACATTTTATTATGAAGAATGTTCAACTTCATTTTAGGTATTAAAAATTTGCATAGAATTATGAAAAGATAAGAATTTATCCTTGCTTGCCAGGACATATTGTTACCAGAATATAAGTCACTTATAAATATTTGGTAATCGGCTCATATGAGATAAATGCTGATTTTTATCAGATCATTTTACAGAAACATAGAATTATAGTGTTGGACAAGACCTCCAAAAATCATCTAGCGCAACCCCCTGCAGTAAGCAGGGACATTTCACAACTGTGTTTTTTCTGATAGGGAAAGTCTATCTGTTCATTTCTTTCCTCTCTTGTTCTGGGAGCGAAACTTGAAGTTTCCTCTCTTTTATCAAAATAAAATGATAGGAGGGAGCAGAGGAAACCGATTGGATAGGTAGCACCTGCACATAGAAGCAAGCTTGGGCAGATTCTGGTTAAATAAAAATGAACAAGAATGGGTGAAAACCAGAAAAGCACCAAAATGGGAGCAGAAGAAGAAGTAGGGATGATATACAGCAGACTGCACATAGTAAGAGACAGAAAATACAGATCAATCATCTCTAAGACCCCAAATAGTCTTATTTAAATTTGAAATCAGATGTTACTGTAATCAGTGAATTTATGATAAGTGGTAATTTTTGGTTTTATTGACCCTAACTCGCTCTTTCAAAGGCATCATATCTGAAAGTATGACACCTGGATAATAACTGTAGTCTTTTTAATGTTCCCATGAACTAGAGCAAGACCTATGAAATTATCAGATCATTAGTCGTTTACCATGTTATTTTTTTGTACTTGCAGTTCTCAGTTTTGCTATACCTGTTCTATTAGCACCTTTTGTATGTACTGTTGCTATGAACACTTTACATATGGCATTACTTTGAGTTCACAAACACAAAAAATGCTTTTCTTGGTATTCCTTTTAGTTCACGTGCACCAGAAGAAAATGAAAAAAGAAAGACAAAGAGAACATTTGAGTGGAAGGATGTGATTTTCTGTTTTTTCTCTTGAGGTCTACAGATTCATTTATGTCATTTGCTCTTGGGTCAACAGGCACTCATTGCTTAGTTACAAATAGCTCTAATGGGAAATTTTGATTTTGAATATGTATTAATGGAGAGGTTTGAATTTCATTCAATTTAGTAATCAAGTAGAAAGATTAAGAGAGAAACAGAATATCCTAATCTGTGAGATTTTTCAGGTGAACTAAATCAAATGTGCAGATCAAAATGTAATGTGTATTGGGAGGTGTTCCTGCCTATAGCAGGGGGCTTGGAACTCGATGATCTTTAAGGTCCCTTCCAACCCAAGCTATTCCATGATTCTGTGATTCTACCCCAAACTACTTTTTCTTCTAAAGATTACAAAATGCATTCTGCTTTTCATAGGTCATGACAATCACGCTCCATTTACTGCTGTAAACATCCTTTTTGTTTTAATTCATTAATGGCAACATCACCAGCATACTTTGAGGTAATTAAAACCTGAAATCACTTCACCACTCATCCTCAGTGATGTATGAATGTTTTAACTCTCCCTTGACTCTTCTTTAATCTGATTATTCTGTCATATTTCGATATTGAAATTCAAATAAAAAAAATGTAAACAGTATATAACTCACTGACAGGCACTAAGATCTCAAAGCTAGAGGCAAATTCTTATAACATTCACTACCGATATGACACACAAATGTCAGAGATCAGATATACCTTTCACTTACATCCATTGAGACTCTCAAGTCTTTGTCATAAGCTATAACTACCATCCAAGAATGGTAGTTGAGATTTGTTGAATGAGATTTGTTAAAATAAAGAGGGAATACTTTTCTTTATTTTTTTACCACTTTCAAACCAGACCTTGTTTTTCAGTGTCTGGATAATCAAGACAGGTTGAATGATTACATAAGGAACAAGTGTGATTTTGTTTGTATAAGTTTAGATGGCTCATAAGTGCTGAAACAACACAAAGATTTTAATCAGCTTAACTCTTCTATGTGACAGCTGTGTTCAAATCGTTTACATTAAGAAAGACTGGAAAAAAATGTTATCAATAACACAGGGAAATTACTGACCTACATGTGGCAGAGGTAATACTATGGCTGAGCTTATTTTTAAATTGATTTTGCAGACCTTATATACACTATCATATAAACTCAAAGGTCATGCTTAAATGAGTGTTTTGGAAATATATCCCATGCTATATAATCTTAAGAAATAGACATTTATAATGTTTTTTGACTTCTCATGAACTCTTCATGTGAAAAATGGAATTGAGTCACTCAAGAAATTACTCTTTTGTACATATAAAAGCACAAAAGGACCATTTAGAGAGTGACAAGTGCTGAAGAACAAGACCAATATTTTTCTCTGTCTTTCATACAGTGATATCCTTCCTGGTACTGGAAGGGAGAGTCAAAGAGATAATAAAATGATAGAGCAATTTCAGACTTCTGTACAATGTTGACCATGTGTGGTGTGCATACCAGAACTGTCTCCAAATGTTTCTATAAATAACATTACTGAGCTTCCTTCTTCAAATCCAGCACCTTGCTCCTTTTCATGTTTGAGACCACTGGAGAGATCTTGTGCTAGAAAATGTCATCCATTAATTGGAGCAAACCTGAAGTCCAGTGTATTGCCATGGAATTCCATTTGCATTCTATCTGCCAGCTTCTGTGTAGATTAGAACCCTACAGTGTGGCATAGTCAACTTCTGGTCATGAGCTGTGTAATGAGGGCTCCATAAAACTGAACTTGTGGGCACAGGGAGAGGAAGAGAAAAAGCAGCAAACACCCCTTTTTTTTGTGAGTCTTACTATCCTGAGCTCAACTCATACAGAGAATCTTCTCTTACATGTTTGTGCTTTTCTCTGTTTGGCTTAGCAAAATCCCTGGGCAGAGTGAAGATTCCCTTCACTCTGCTGAGGCCTTCATCTCATCAGGTTGGGCACTGTATTTGTGAGTTTCACCTGGCACCTGAGTGAATATTGCACATGTACAATGGAGAGAGTAATGAAGTATCAAGAGGTTGGCTCATTCAAGTTGTGTGAAGAGGAGCAATCAATTTGGAACAAGCCCAGGAAAGTCACCAAAGAAGAACTGCTGTGCTGCATGGTGGTGAGCTCTCACATTTCTCATTTGTTTATTGCCAGTCTTGTTAACTGAACTGTTGAACTTATTTTGTGAGGATGTGTCATGCAATAACTTTATTGTGGTGGCAGCAAAAGGCATTTTTAGATGAAGCTTCCAACAACAGCAGAAGACTCTCCACATTGTTTCAAAGAGAAGCTTTCCCACATAATTATTAATAAGTGTAATATTTTACACTGAAATTATGCTTTGATGAAACAAAAAATACTTTTCATTGATTTTACTGGTACTTTGGAATTACATGTCTGCTTCAAAAAGGAAACTACATGTAGATATAAGCACCCATAGGAATTTTGGCTTCAGCAATTCCTTTTTGCTCTTCTCCAGATTTACACTGTTTGGGTCTTTTTGTTTTATTAAAATTATTTTTTAAAGTAAAAATTATTATTATTATTTTAATATATCCTTAAGATTAGACTAGGTCAGGCAGGTGTTTGTTCTTTCCATGATGCTTTAAGCTTTAAGCTCCTTGATTCTCCCAAAAAAGAGTACCAAAAGGGTGGCCAAAGACTTCTCAACCAATTCTATCAGTGACATGGCTGTAACCTAACTGTAGTGTGAAGCTTCGTAAAAGTGTCAGGAAGCTTTGTAAAAGTAAGATCAGGAGTGATGGAGGGTGGAGCTTGATGGAGGAAGCTTATAAATCTATTGAGTCTTACTATATGATTCCTACCATGTTCTACCCTCTTCAAGTCTTCCTAGAACAGCCAGGTGATTAGGGCACTAACCCTTGGTGTTGAAGCCCAAAATTCAATGAATACTTAATACAATTTATACAAAATAGAGAGCTGCTCTAATAGTTGAGATTGAAAATATTACATCAAGAGTAATGGATAGCCTTGAGGGCTTACTGGGGAAAGGCTAAAGTTAAAATCTTTGCCTTAACTCCAGAGGAACAAAGCCTGAACCTGGGTCTTCAGCTTCCAGGCTGATGCTCTTATCACTGTGCCTCATGGTTATTCTGCAATGTTTTCCTGATCAAAAAACCTGTATTTGCTGCAGCAGTTGTTTTCTTTCCAAAATGCTTTTGGCATCAATGAATTGACACTTTCCAATGAGATTTTATGAACGGAGAACTTAGGCAGATTAAACAGTAAGACTACTCAAGGTGGAAAAAATGGCATCACAACACAACTGCAGGGGAGTCATCATATTCTTTTAACATCTATGTTTTCTATCTTCTCTACTCTTGTGCAATGATGTAGCTATGCACTTTCTAACAGTAAAGTCAATTATCATAGAATAGCAGAGTTGGAAGGTACCTTCAATGGTCATCTAGTCCAACCCCCTTGCAGTGAGCAGGGACTTCCTATACTAGGACAGCCCAGCCTTGCAATCTTCCAGGGATAGGGTCTTCAAAATCTCTCTGGACAATTAGTGTCTCATCACCTTCATGTTGAAGAATTACGTTATAACATTTATTCTAAAATTGCCTTGCTCTAGTTTCATTGACATGGCTTGCCTTCATACTAATTTCTGTTAAGATGTGTTTCTTTTTTATGAGGAACATGGTAGGAGTCATATGTATAATAAGACTCATCATCATTATAAACTTCCTCCATCAAGCTTCAGTCTCCATTACTGCTGAGCTCACTTTTGGGACTTCTGACACTTCACAAAGCTTTGTGCTTGCTCTGAGTTATCACTGATTTTGCTAATTTTCTGTCCTCTTCCAAAAGCCATCCATTTTGATGTCTGAATTTTGGTTTCTGAATTGCCTCTGATGTTATTAACTGAATGTCTTCTTGCTTTCCTCTTTCATAAGGAAAGTTCCTGCCTTCCAAACCCAGGATGATTCTCTTTTTGAAAAATCTCTCTTTTTCTATGTAGTTTGTGAGGCTTGTTTAGTTTATCTTTTTACTCCTTATTAAAAAGGAACTCAGAGTGGAAGAAATATATGTAATCCCAATGATTTGGACATTCACTGCTTAACACAGTTCTAGCATTAAAGTGATGTTTGTTCTGACTTCATGATGTGAAATTCCTACCATCCCAAAATCTGCATTTTATTCTACACCTTTACATGAAGTAAAGAATTTGCTGAAGCATTAAAGGGCACCCAGATAATCTAAAAGTAGTTATTTTCTGGGATCATTGATTCATTTTAACTTAATTTCTTTTGATGCTTCCATCTTCCCAGTGTGAAAGTGCATAGATATACAGTCATTTTCACAAACATGCTAGAAAACAATGTGAGAGCATCTTTGTATAATTCAACAGTGCAAATTATTTCGTTATTAGTGCTGAAAATTCTGTCACTTTTGCCATGAAATTGCATGTGGCTCATGTTCTTACCATGATTGACAGAATATTCTTGCCCAGAGCCAGCTGTTTGCTTACAATGCAATGTGTAAAAGGCATTTGAGATGGGCCTTGGCTATCACATTTTCATGTGATGTGCACTCTCATATACATGTGCGTATTACACAAAGAACAGAAGAGTTCACAGCAGCCCCAAAATGACATCTGTTCTTTATAGTGAGATAAAGAAGCTGCAGAAGGTTTGTTGAAACTTGCTGATGCTTGTTGTCACTTAGCAGGAAGTGTTTAGGAGTTTGTGAAGAACAAAATTACAATTTGTCAAATGTTGCAAACCTCAGAGTGATTGCATACTATTTGATTTCACTGTAGCTATAAATAAGATTTTACTTCTTGGGATTATGAAATGACCAACTTTCTTTACAGACTTTTAGCCTTTTTTCTCCTTATTTTTCTAAAATCTGAACAGTAAATTTTACATTGCTTTAGTAATACAAAGAGTTCTTCTGCCAGCACACATTAACATGTGAAATCCAGGCATCATTTTGGCTTCTGCAGGATGACATGACAAACTCTGAGCTATGATGAGATGATTTTCACATAGGGTGGTTGTGTCTTCCATCATGGCTCCTAGTGCTTCATCTTCTTGTCCTCCCTAAAGTAAGAAAAAGAAAAATATCAAAATGTGAAGCCTGAATGTGAAGCAATTCTTGGACAGTGGGAATTATTTCAATCTCTCAAATATTCTTCTGCTTGGGCCCTACATAAAGATCTTCCCCCATGAAGATCTATATGTGTCATCTTCACCTGTCGATCCTTGGAATATAACAAGTGTTTCTGGCTACATCTGCCAATCAAAAATGCTAAGTAAATAACACTCTGAAAACTGTGCTTTGAATTCCAGAAAAGACATCACGTGTTTTCAAATGGATTTAGGAAGGAATCTGTGCAAATAAAGGATGAATGGGTCATTATGTATTTATGTTGAATGGTGAATACTGTTTATATGTAAGTGCTTCTTTACATGTAGAAAACTAATGTTTATTTTCTATAGAAGTAAGAAATATAGAAACTAAATTCATTGAACTGTAAGGAATAAGTAGGCGGCAAATCCCTTTGAGATTAGGATATGGAGAAAACAATATTTTCCAGGACTAAATACATTGGTACAGGCTACTGACATATTTAAGAGCTGTGAACAAGTCTTACAGGCATGATGGAAAGACAAGGTTTCACTGGACACCTGAACAAGATATTATGGCTGAAGGATATCCTTATCTACTCCCCTGACATTAGTTGAGTTGGCAGAAAAGCCAAGAAATAGACAGCAAAAGTTGGAGCTGTGGGCATAAGTCACTGTTTATGAATGATCGCAAATGACTCTTTTTCCAACTGTTGTCTCGGATTCTGCAAATGGGAACAGATACCAGTGAGGCTTTTACCCCCAGGGCTGGATGACAAGGCTGCTCAAGCACTCCCAGTGGTATTCGACCTGGAGTGGGCCTTTTGTCAGTGGTCCTAATGGGAGGGCTGCAATCTCCTAAGTGCTTCTTCTAAAGTTTCCCTTGGTTACACTGAGTCATTCACCGTTGGCCATAACAGCCAGATGTACTTGTTTTTCTTTGCTATCAAAATTAATGGGCTGGATGGAAGAAAAATCTGCAACTGCATTACTGACCAGCTGAGTCTGCCTATAATTGAGCTTCTCGCAGAAATGAAATGAAGGTAATCAAAAGTTGGGTTTTTTTACTTTTCCTGAAGCATGGAAAACTGGCTTTCAGACAAAATGTTTTCCCTTTTCAAATTTTACAAAGTTTTCAGATACTTCTGCACTGAAAAGTCACTTTGGATCACACTTGTATATTAAGTCCACCAGCAACTTCATTTCAGTTTGGAAGTGGAGAGTACAAGTCACTTTAGTTGCTTCCTGACTGTAGAACTGTCTGAAATAATCTTCCAGGACAACACAGGGAAAGTGGAGTAGCATTTTTTTGCAGTGAACTACCTGCATTCTGCAGAAAACTGAACTATGACCAGAGAACTGAAGGGAAAAATGGTTCTAAGACCTTCCTTTTACCTTTCCTCTCCACAAGCTAGATTGGTTAAGGGCATTGCCAGTAGACACGGTAGGTTATAGGACAATGAGATCAAAAGACGTGAAAGTAAAAGGCACAAGAAGAATGCCCCCAAAGTATTTAAAGTTTATATAATGTTTTGATGAAAAATTAAGTATTGCGGTTTTCTCCTAATGTCAGACAATTTCCAAGGGAACACATTAATTCAGAACTGTATGTAGGGAGAGTGGTGGGTGAGTACACTTCTGCCTTGCACAGACAAGTAGGCACAGGACCAGTTTGGGGTTTAGCACCTCACTGGTGACAAGATGGACTGTCAAGAGCCTCCATGTGTCATGTCTCTAACTGCAATGAAGGATTTTCCTGTCACTGGTTAAAGAGCTCCTGATCCAAGCTGCTATTTCAAACTTGTCGATTTTATTTAAATTCAGAAAAACTTGATGGAACATACTTTCTAATTAAAAAAGTTTTTTTCTTAAAATGTACATTTTGCTTACATTGTACTGAATCATATGTTTACACAGGTTTTCTCTAATGCAGTACATTTTAGGCTTATTTTCTATCATGGTTTTTGGTATCAGCACCTGCCCTCTCCCGAGAAGTAGCTGAAGTTCATAAACTAAGTAAAAGCAGCAGGGCAGTTGAAAGCTCCATGTGTCTGTGAAAAAAAACCCTGTGCCTTCAGGCAAGGATATATGTCATTGAGTTTGAAAATGTGGTAAACTGGAAAGAAAATGAAGGCAAGTGAGTGCCTGGACCTGAGTCATGTCAACATAAACAATTTCTGAATAAAATCTGACTGGGCAATACTCCCTTAAGCCAATATAAACCATTTTAAAGTTACCATAAACTTGTCCTTTGGGAATGAGCTAAAACAAGATGAGACATATCAAGAAAGGAAAGGGAACGGTGCAAAAAATTGAGCCAAGTCTGTATGATAGCAGGGATATTTGCAATTTAGAATTCATTTCTCTGCGAGTGTGCATTTCTTGAGCTCTTCTTGAAATTCAGAATCTCCCAAACTTTGCTTTTACAGCTGAAACTGGGCCATGGGAGCTAGACCAAAAAAGTTACACAGACCTCCAGGAAATTCACAAATCTCCACATAATATGTGGACTCACTTTTCCACGGAGCACTAGAAACTGACTTGCTGGAAGAGGATCAAAGTAACATAATTGTAAGAAAAACGTAAAGAATATGTCTCAGAAAATGTACATGAATCACTGTCTTTTCATTTCTTTCTGATCTGCCTGCTTGATGATTGAAGTACAACCAGTAGCTGTTTAGAGTCTCATTAGAAGTAAGATACATGCAGAATCCGGTGTTCATATTTTGAGGATGCTAGCAGATTCCTAGTTTTCTAAAGTGTGTTAGTGTTACTAACAGCATGTAATTACATGTGCTGGGTGTAAGTTAATATAAGTTTTACGTCTGTATGTGGTGACATTTGCGGAATTATTGCACAGGTTTTGCAGTCTTTCTAGAAAGAATATTTGCTCAATCCTAAAATTTTTATTTTCAGTTACAAGTAACTGAAATTAAAAGACTTGCTCAGAGTGGAAATCATTCTTTTTCACCTTGTATAGTTTATAAAATTCATTTAATAGTTGTATTTTCAATAAATCTTCTAATTTAAAGACTGGAAAGATGCGATCACAATGAGTGTTATATGTTTTCATAAATGATGCAATTTTGTCTTGCAGATTCAGTTGTAAAATACAACTAATTAATATTAGAACACTATATCTGAATGATTTAGAAACTTATTAGATGGCAAAATAGTAAATTTTAACCTCTTATTGAAAAAAGAAATTCAGTCCATAATAAAAAAAGAGACTAAAATATCTTTGCCTAAAATAGGCTAGTATATTGTTGGTTTGTATACAGTGTTGTCTAGTGCATCTGAAATCTTGCTCCATTACAGTTTTTAAGTATTTATTGCGATCCTTTCCCTCCTCTAAGTCCCTCATAAAGCATGAGGTGCTGTTCCCATCACAAAATTTAACTTGCTGATGTTAATACTGTGCTATATCAAAGCTCTACACCTGGGGTTGGTGCTTCAAGTAATGGAATGTGTAGATTGTGGATAGATTCTGAGGTATCTCCATGGAAGACACAGAAGATTATTAACTGACAACTGGGACAGAGATGAGTGTTCTTTAGTGGTGAGTCCATGTCCTGGAATCATCTTAGAGATGATTATTGCTGTTATAATGGTAGGATGAGATGATATGTCCCCTAGTACAGCATCTTGTGGATGAATAATGTTTTTTTCATTATACTATAAACATAAATTATGAAGATTAGAGCTGGAAACCAATGCATTATCAAAGCTGGAGACAGATAGAATCATAGTCAAAGAATGGCTTTCATTGCAAGGGACTTTTCAGATTCAGTCCTACCATCAAACAGTGACAAGAGCAATACCTACACCATATCACTGATCACTGTGTCTACTTGCCTCTAAAATAACTCCAGGGATGGTGCCTCAACCACTTCCCTGGGCAACCTGTTCCAGTGCTTCATAATCCTTGCAGTGTAATTCCTCACCTAAACTACTCTTGATGAGTCTTGAGGGCATTCCCTCTTGTCCCATCTCTCCTCTTTTCAGGAGGTTGCATAGAGAGCAAGAGGGTCTCCCCTCAATCTCCAGGATGAAGAACACCAGCACTCTCAGCCACTCCTCACAAAATGTATGCTCCCCACCCCTCACATTGTTGTACCAGGATTAGTTTCAGAAAAAGCTGGTAGTTCAGACAAGGCAGAAACTAAACCAAAAGTGAAGATAACTTAATAATTTTACTTCATAAACAGATTATTGTAATTTCAGCATTGACTAAGAAAACATTCTGCTTCAAGGGAAAAAAAGTAACAGGACTTAAAAAACCCTTTTGTACTGAGATTGTCCTTCCTTCAAATTTGCAAGTCCCACTAAACCCAGTTCTGCTGTGAACTGAGGGCAGGGTAATGATTAATCTCTTGTTGCCACCGAGAAGCGGCAGTGCTGTTAGATTCTGTGTACATCAAGGTTCTGCAAGTATTTCCTATGGAATTTATACCTGGTCTATAAAGCTCACTTCACTGCAGGTTGATATACAGTCTGCCTCCCTAGGAGTCATCACTATCTATCACTTCAATGATCTGTTGATAACGGGGGTGTATCACTTAATATGTGTAATGGGTCTGAAAGAAATAGGCTTGTTGAAAAAGCAGTGAGTCTGCGGTGAGCGACAGGGAGCCAGTGGGAGTGTCTGCACACTCCATGAGATCCTTGGGGGCCATTAGAACATGGAAAGAATATTAAGTCTTCAAATGGGAGTGCCTGCTGTAATCTCCTTCATTAATCATAGGAAAAATCAAACATACTGAATCTGAGCTCTGTGTCGTCTAGACAATGGTAGGTACGACTCAGACTTTTTGTCCCCTGACATTTGTTAAAGGTTGGCTGACTTTGGCACAGCTATTCCCTAGTACTATAAACTCAACTGGTATTCTCCCAGTTAAATTTGGATCTCTGTCTTTGCCCCAGCCTCTTTGCTTTTGCATATATATCAGTTACTCTGTTTCTGTGCATATGTGAGAACTGTGCACAGCATGGGTGAGCTAAGGACAGAGTAACAGACCTCAGCACTGAATTTCCTGGCTGCCCTTAAAGCACTAGCATTTTTTTTTAATGCTCTTTCCTATTTCATGAGCATGCAGCCACAGACATAAATATAAATACGTCTGCCTTTGATAAATTAAAATCCTAGCAGGTGTGTGGATCCTTTCCAAGCTAGGTAAGAGCTGGTCAGTGTATACTGCTTGCACTTGGAAGTGATGCATCAGAGAACTCTTGACTGTTTCACTGATTTATAAATAGACAGATTTGGCATTTCTGCAGTCATCTGCAGAGAGTAAGAAAGTAATAGATGGGATAAAAGTATAGATCATATTTCACAATCTTGCAGATGAAACAAATTGATTCTACAACAGGTTAATTCCTGTCATTAGATTTCTGATCGTTTGTGTTATTTCAGGTTTGATGGAACCAGCAGAGGAAGAAAAGATGTTTGAGTGCTGCAGGTGCTAGTCTCAGGCTCTAGAGACCCCAGATCAGTTTCCTATTCTGACACAGACTTCCTGTATGACCTTGGGCAAGTCTCTAATTCTGGTTGACATCCAAAAAAGCACTTAGGAATCTTCAGTGTAACTGAAGCTTAGTTTAGGCATCTTTGTTCAGGGGAGTGGTCCATGAAAATCCACCCTGCTTAGGTGCCTAATGGGACAGGGATGCCATTGCTTTGGCTAGAGAAGATAGGACAGACAAAGATTAGTTAAATGTGTTCAAAGGCATTACTGTCCTCAGATGGGCTGAGAATAGAAATGGCCTCATTTGGGGTTTATTTAGAAATGACAAATCAGTTAGAGCACTGAAGGTCCTGGTCTCTTGTCACTCAGCACATGTGAAGAGTGTTGTGTTCAGCACAAAGTGGTAGTTTTATCGGAACTATTTTTTTTTCTTTCAAGTTTTAAAGAAGAGAGACCAATCATCTACCTCCTGTATAAACTTCCGTGAATATAATGCTCTGATAAGTGGAGAAACTGGCTTGTAGGCTCTTTCTAGTATGTGGCATTTAAAATTTACTACCTCTTACTGTGGTTTGTTCTAAGGTAGGAGAAGATAACTGCTGTTCCTATTGAGGAAGGACAATTGAGGTTCATGAGAAGAGAAACCACATATGTAGGAGAAGGCACATGTCAGCATAAGCCTGTGGTTAGAAGGTATTGTTCTTGATTCTGTTTCCACAAAAAATGTTTATCCATTTTTCCTAATGACTGCATTGCAGTCATTAGTCATACTGGCAAGTTTGCATTCAGAGAAAAATATCTGAGTTTGAGCTGGAGCACAAGGTCTTAGAGCTCTTTTCTGAGGTGCTGAAGAGACGGGACAGGTTCAGAGACAGAAGCATATCCTCTTGAGCTGTGGTTGTACAGACTGTTTAGTCCAGAATTCTTCCTGGATTTAATCTACTCTTGGATGTACTTCTCTACCTCTCCTCTGAGGTGAACTTTGGGAATAAAAAATTCCTGGGTTCATGTCTGGGCTGTGCCTACTGCTCATACATGTACCAGAGTCTTTGTTTTTTCTGTCTGAGGACCAAGCTATATTTGGTATATTCTAGTCAAAACTTGTTTTATCTACTCTCTGCTATGGTTGGTCATCTTGCACAATATACTTCTATAAGGTGCCTCTTCTATCACTATTAGTTTGATAATTAAGAAATTTTTTAAAATCTGAAACATGAGTTTAAACTGTTCAGATTTAGGAGGGCTTGAATTCTAGACCTCCTGCTTTCCAAGTAAGTATGCTTGAACCATTTATCTGATGCCATCCTGCTGTGTCCTATCTAACTTTTATGAAAATTCCCTTTAAAGTATCCGAGTATTTGCTTTAGGTATCTTAGTCTAGTCCCACGTTCTCACCTCTGAATCTCCAGAGATACTGGACTCACAGAAGTCTTTAGGTAGAACATACAGAATTTGAGAAAATCTCCAGATTTTGTGTTTTGTGTTGATTAGTATGATTCCTTTTCTTTCCGAGCAGTCATTGGCTTACTGTAAGATGGACAAAAATTAATGTTCTGGTGTACAGCAAAGTACCTGTTTACTACACAGCCTTCCAAGTGATCTCAGAAGGAGGATCAACTGATCTGAGTAGATTTTTTGAAAGGTCATCTTTCTGGATAGCACATTTTTTAATACCTATTTCTTCTAGTATCATGCAGTAAAGGTTGATATAGTTTGACCTCTTCAGCCTGGAGAAGAGAAGGCTGCAGGGAGATCTCATAGTGGCCTCCTAGTACCTGAAGGGGGCCTACAAGAAAGCTGGGGAGGAACAGTTTGCAAGAGCGTGGTGCAGTGGGATGAAGAGCAATGGTTTTAAGCTAGAATAAGACAGGTTAGATTAGACAATAGGAAGAAGTTCTTCACCATGAGAGTGGTGAGAACCTGGAACAGGTTTTCCAGAGAGGTGGCAAAGGCTCCAACCCTGGAGACATTCAAGGCCAGGTTTGATGTGATTTTGAGCTACCTGATACAGAATAGCATGTCCCTGCCCACTGTGGGGGATCTGGATTTGATGACCCTTAAAGGTCCCTTCCAACTCAAAACATTCTAATATTCTATGGTTTTTCCATTATGTAGTATATCCCATTAAATATATTTTGATATGTTGGAGTAACTGGAGCTTATTTACAGATATTACAGATACTTGCATTAGTACTCAAATGAAAGCAGTGTACCTGCAGCAGTGTGGAACTGGGGGTAATCTTCACTATCTGGTGACATATAAAGCTTTTTGACTGCCCCTTGCAGGACGCCTTAAATTCCAGTTTGCTGTAGCTCTGTTTCTAATATGCAAATGAGTCTTGTTTGTCCACACCAAGCTTAAAGAGTGTGATTGCTTCAGAGTATTTTGTGCCATTTGATTTTTGTCTTGTTAAGTGGGCTGTTGGGTAGTTCCTTCCAGACAAACAGCAAACAAAGTAAGCAGTCTCATTCAGTAATCCCTTTTTGTTTGGTTGGTTTTTTGTTTGGTTGGTTTTTTTGCTCCTGAGTAGTAAAGGGAGATCTTTGTTTAAAAATTACAGAGCAAAAATGCATCACATATTTTAATAATGCATTTTCTCATAATTGTATAACTTATACACCCAGAATGAACTTGAAATTAGACTGAACAGAAGACCAAGAAACTTTCTGTGAGGAACAAACTTACACTGGCAGAAATGGCTAATATAACTTTTCATTTGTGATATCCATGAATCACAATTTCAAAACAGAAACCTTTAAAACTGGTAATTTAGAACCACTTGACAGACATTGACCAAAGTAAAATGCATTTCATTACAAATATCAGTGGACAAGGTGATTTCAAGATGAAATCACTTGAGAGAATGTATAATAATTTCCTTAAATACTGTATTCTAGCCACGGCACTATGATCTTGGGTAAAGATATTCAGTGTTATTAGTCTCATGGGAATTTTTGTAATGAAGAATGTTAAACATGGAGCATTTCTTCTATTCCTCTTTTTTTCTAAGAGATTATTCTGTATATGAAAATGTACATGCACAATTTATGTCTACTCTTGGTGAATCAAGTATTTTGATTTGGAGATAAAATAACCTCAAATCACCATATAAATTCTAGAAACTACAATTCACATAATTTTGGATTTCCAATATATCTACAGTATTACAGAAATTGTGAGAACAGATTTAGCAAATTTGCATCTGGACTCCTCTATCCATTAATTCCTGGAGTTGCAGCTAAAAAGGTCTTGGGCACCATATCTACAACATGACTAACCAAAGCAACTGCAGAATAGATCTCAGCATCAGTGCAAGTTATCTATATGTCTTTAAACTCAACTGAAGGAGAAGCATATTTTCAGGAGGATTGGATCATCTGGACAGTTTTAAGCAACCTCTGTACATCCAAGGAATTGCTCTCTGAAAATTTCTTTCAGTGGAGGCTTTAAAAGTAGTTCAGGCAACAAGTCAGATGCAGTATGCAAAATGAGGCAAGGGAGATGCAAAGATGCCTTTTATCCTGAGAACTTAAGGCTTTTGCAGAACACTCATGAATTTATGAATTTGAGAGACTTTACACATTAAGTGCCCTCTGAAGCAAGTTGAAAACCTAACTGATGAAGGTACATGTCATAATGATTCCTCAAACATTAGACTGTGTCTTAAAGTCATGTTTTTTCTGTGGCTTTTTCAGTGATGATATCAGCTTATATTAGAGATGAGATTAACCCTCACCTTGGAAAAGAGATCTGGAACAGATCTTCAAGTGGTGCAAACTACGGTAAGGCTCAATTTGAAAGCACTGGAGTGATGCTACTTACCTTGGCTGAGGGTCTGTTCCATCTGTTGTTGTTTAACTGTAGACAGAATGACATCTCTTTGTTTGACAGCTACCAGAGAGATAATCATAGCAGGCATATCTCTCCCTGGAGATGGATCTGTGCCCGGGTTATCAGTATGCAGATATATCATCAGATTAACTTTGAGCTTGGAAGCTTTCAGTTGTATTCTGTAGATTTTTTTTTTCCACACAGTACCATACAAGTTGTGATCTTTTTTTTCCCCAAACTTTTAAAATAGATTAATTTGTTTTGCGGCTAATTTCATCCTTGAACTTTTTGATTCCTGCTTTCAATAATTCACATTTAAAACAAAGTGAATCATTAGCCTGATCTCAGCTGTGTTGAGATATGTTACTTTTTTTAGCAGTGATTGCAATTATTTCTGTTGTGTGGTCACAATGGTTGGGTCCTGTGCTCCAAATTATTGATCCAATTGGACCACATTTCCTCTCTGAGTTTTCAAAATGGTTTTCAGCTTTATATACAGATATTACTGCCAGCCAAGCCTTTTCAAGGCTCCTGGTATTTATTTTAAGGGATTCCACAGCAGGATAGAATTGAAAGCATTCTTTCTTATGTTGCTTTTTCTGTGTACCTTCAAAAATTAAGGCTATTATCTGTGAAAGTAACCCATTTTCCTGGACAAAAATGTACTAGCTGTGATGAGAAGATGTTTTTTACTTGGCTTCTTGAGATGCTCCACATAGATTTTTTGTAGCATTTAAACAGAAGCTGCAGTAGATGTACCTTCCAGTCCCTTTGAGATCCAACGCAAAAAAAAGTTGTCTCAAGGATCTTGCCTCTCATCATCCCTTAGATAAAACATAGGAATTTCTGCCTTCTGTTCCTTTTCCAGAATCCACCTTGTCCACCATGGACTGCTCAGAGGACCCCACTGAGTTCTAGTATGTTGAGATAAACGCCAGTCCAAGCAGACACCAAGACTTTTTTCCCTAAGTGGGTTAGCAGAAAATAATGTGGAATGTAATGCTTTGTGTAATTGTCCTGAGCAGTGCATGTCTAAGTTGAATTAGCTAATTTGTTCATACATTTTAGTAGCTTTCCGTTTCACAATACTAATATCTCTCACTTCAGTATGAATCCATCACAGGCAAAAACTAAAGTTCAAATGACAAGAGATATCATCTATGAAAACAGAGAGATACAAGATTTTTCTTGTTTGCATAGTTCATATAAATTTTTAGTTGGCATTGCACTTTAAAGACAACTTTCCAGATCCTTTTGTGATAAAATATTGAGATACATTATTGTGAGAGCAGGAAGAATAAAAGTAATTTTTCCCCTAATGCTGGTATTTTATGCAGTTGCAAGGTTACAATTATAAGTGAAGAGCCTACCACAGGAAAATTAAGGAGATGTTCAAAATGTTGTGCATCCACTAATTTTATGTATAAAAATCAGAATACCTTTGGTTGACTTCTTAACTGGAAATCTTAAATAGAGGGATTTCAGCCACTGACATATGAAACATTGCGCATCTATGGTTCAGCTGGTGAAGGAACTAGTTGATGCTGGTTCTCACAGTTGCAGCTCTTGGATTCTTGTCCAGAACCTTCCCATTTGGAAGCTGGTCTGCCTCAGCACTAGGGAAGATCTGTGGTTTGAGTTTGACTTGGTATAACGATTGGAAATGAGGTCTAACTCCTCCTGTCATCTCTATGACAATTTTGAGGATAAGGCACTAGCTCAGTTTTTTCAAAATACATGGGTATTTGGGGATCCTTCAGACTTAAGTATGAGGACATAAGTCCATTTCATTTGAGAATGTTTTAAAATGCAAAATTTTTTTTTCTTCTTGTGTTGTCATTTTTGTACAATTGCTGGCAGCTAAAGTAACCATATTTCTTCATATTTTTGATTGTCAGTGCTTGCTTTTTTGATTGATTGTAAAAACTGCAGACATTCTTAGGGGAATGGATCTAATTACCCCTGGAAATCAGTTTTCAATTTCAGAGGAAAAAAAAAAGTAAATTTCTAATTAAAACACAACCCCCCNAAAAAAAGTAAATTTCTAATTAAATCACAACCCCCACCCCAATTTAAAAGAATTTTAAAATAAAGAAGATACGAGTATGTTGCTTGTGCAAGCATAAACACAAATTGGGAAAGTAATTTAGGGCTTCCAAACCAAGGGCTTGGGCAGAATTCCTGTGGAAAAGAAACAACCATTGATATTTCTTTTATTGTTGTTACTGACAATTGTGGAGATTCAGCACTGCTAGGGAAAAAAAAATATCATAACTACTAGTAACATAAGTAATAATTTTTTTTTGTCTCTAATCTCAATTTACTCCTTCACTTCAGAAAAAAAAAAAAAAATTGAACTTTCTTTAACCTGATAAAAAAATCATGCTTTTCCTATGCAAGAAGAAAGACAACTAAAAGGCTTATCTATTTATTTATAACTTCTACATTTGCAAGGCTCTTTTTGGCAATATGGCCAACTGCTATCCTGATATGATTGTAGGAAATATTTATAATTCCGTTAAATGAGACTGATTAATCTTGACTTGCTTTTCACCAAATTTTCTATAGTTAGATGATGGACTTTGGAAGCTAATCATTTCAGAGGAGAGCTGCTACAGGCTAATTCATAATACATTTTGTATCATTTGACTGTTGATTTAAATTTTAAGACTGAGGTTTTTAATTTTCCCTCTCTTGCAACAAACATAAGAATTCATATGGCACTTGCAGAAGAAAATTCAAGAGGACCAGAGTAAAGATGTTCTTGTTCCTAAACTCATTTTCTTCTGCTTTTATTTTGATAGAGGAAAGATATAACCTGTATCTGCGCACTGCTTCAGGCACAAAGGTGGTGGGAAAAATCTGAAATGTTGGGAAAAATCTGAAACGGTTTGAGTCATGAGTTGTGCATGACTTCACAGCTGCACCCATCAATCTTCTCTTTCTTTCCCTGCATATGCAGAATGTGAGTTTACAAATGCAGCATTCTATGGCTGAAGAGCTGCCTATTACTAGATATATTTGTCCAGTTGTTCTTGCCCTACTTACCACTCAAACACTTCAGAAGAGAGCAAGATGTTTTTGCATTTGCTCTGAGGACTGCTCTGTTTTTTAGCTCATTGGATTGTCTTCTTGATGGGTTGTTTTTGAAAATATGGCATTTTGATATTGATATTACATCACCAATGGCAGATTATGTCAATTCAGTAGACTTTTTTAGAAAGTTTTTCTATACGAAAAAGCTGAGGGAATGATGTGTGATAGATTTTTGTCATTCATTTAAGAAAAAAACACAGTGATTTCCCAACAAAAATTATTAAAGTGGGGAAGTTAAATGTCCCTTGCAGTCTTTTGATATACTATGTCAATTTCTATCTGCCTTAAAACAAATAGTGCTATGCTGTTATTTTGCTGGTATATGCTGAGATTTCTCCGTCTCTCAGAATCTAAATATGGATAGAAAGTTTTTATTTGTCCAGCAACTAAATTACCTCAACTTTCTGTTGTACTTGAATCAAGGATACTAATGATTTTGAACATCATGATTCACGTCTGGACTTTATTAAATTATATCCTGGGGCTTCAGGCTTTCTTCTGTTTATTTTATTTTGTTTTCCCCTAGGAAAGATAAAAAGGGCAGTTTCACTGATGTCATATATATGCTTTAAACTCTAGTTCTAGATACAGCAACCATATCTTCTTATGACACATTTTGAAGGACATGTCTTCAAGTAACCACACTTAATTTTGTGGAGAAATTATTGTTGACACCATTATCATCTTCATCATCATCATAACAGATATGGGAAAAACAGGCAGAAAAATCGCTGAAATTCAGGATACTTTGTTTCTTCTGTTATCTCGGTGGACTTTCAGCTCCTTCAAAGTGCAAAAATACTTCTGTTCTTGGACAAAAATACAAAATTTTCTCTGCAGGTTTAAGCCTGGCATGTGTTTTTGATAAATCTCTGCAAAAGAACACTAATCATTAATTATAACCACCTGTGATGATTCTGTGTTTTAAGTAATAATTGATTTACATTCAGCTGACATGGTCAATACATCTGGCTCAGGGCACCAGATAATTCTTAGGTGATACTTATTATTTGGCACTGAATGGGTTGTATTTGAGAATAAAATGCTCTGCTCTTTCGCAAGTCTTTTACAGTGCAGTGTTCTCATAGCAAGTCATAACATCATGCTGATTCCTCAGAGCTATCCTCCCCACCTTACTTAATACAAATGACATGACAATCAATGTCACAGATCCTTTCTCTATGGATTATTATTCTAGTTAATTCCACATGTTGCATTCTCAGCAGTGTCTGAAAACTATGTCTTGCCAATCTCAACAGATGAAAGCTAGAGTAAGTGGAAAATATCGACTGTTAATCAGACAAATCTTTTTTGAAAAAAAAATTATAAGAAAATTAAAGAATTGGAAGAACGAACATACATCCTAATTATTATGAGATGACTGCTGGAAAGGTAAACACAAATGCTTATTAGACTTATGCATTTGTTAAAACTGGCTGCAGTGGTCTCATCATAGCATGGCCTTGGTTGGAAGGCACCTTTCAAATGATCAAGTACAACCATCAATCTAACCCTGACAAGAACCATCCCTAAATCATATTGCTATGCACTATCTATTTGTCTTTTAAATACCTCCAGGGATGATTCTTCAACCATGTCCTGGAAGTATCATAGTTCTCATGATCAGGCAGAATCTTGCAAATTTATACTAAGGAAACCTAGGCTGTGCAGATTTCTAGTGACAACAGCTGTGGCTGGAAGAGGATGGCTGCACTGCACATGGACAAACCCAGCATCTAAATTCTCCTGACAGCATTTTTGCCATTTGGTCAGAGAAACAGAAATGTGGTTTCCAGATAACATCCCAAGCTCTCTGAAGTCCTCTCCTAATTGTGTCTTCACTGAGCCTGACCTGAGTTAATTCCTTTTATATTTCTTTGTATATTCTCTGTATTTGAACATATGAATCCCCGAACTCTTCTTTTATGATGAACAATGTGTAGGATATAGAAGTCAATGTAGTGGACAGCATAAAGGTATCCATTAGGTGTAAACTAAGATGGAACAAGATAATTACCATCCTCAGGGCAGGTTGCATAAGACCTTTTCTTTTCCAGAGGAATGAAATCCGATGAACTAGCTAAGGTGCATTTTATCAGCATAGCAGCACTTGGAGCTTTAAATGTACTCATGCTTCCTCACCTTAATTCCTGCTGAGCTACTTAGAATCTTAGAATGTGTCAAATAGGTAGGGATTCAATCTCCCCGCAGAGAGCAGGGACAGTTTTCACTAAATTCAAATTGTTAACAGCCTCATCCAGCCAGACCAGGTTTCCAGGGATGGGGCCACCACTCTGGAAAATGTATTCCAGTGTCTTACCACCCTCATGGTGAAGAACTTCTTTCAAATGTGAAATCTAGAGTTACTCTGCTCTAGTTTGAAACCATTCCCCCTCATAGATACCCTTATCAGAAAGGGGAGGAACTAACTTTTCTTTCATATTCCCTCAATTTATTTGGATGTCCTTTGAGTGACTGTTCTGCCAGAGAGGTCTTTCATTGTTCAATGTCTTTACATTTGAGAAGTGAGAATGGTGGGGTTTTTTTGCACAGTGCACCTTATGTTCTCCTCTTTGGAGTGCCAGCAGCAAAAGTATAGCTGCCTGCAAATGTTCTGTCTTTGGTGCCTTTCCTCCTTCAGGTCTGGTGTACCAGCTGTGCCTGGCACACCTTGGGACTAGCACTGTATCTCTAATATCTGCCTCTACTGCTTGTGGATGTTGTTGCTACATTCTTAATTCTTGGAGTCCAGGTTTGTGAAAGTTATTGAGATTTATATTAATTTTTTTGCTTTTTTTCATTTTTTTTTTTTTTTAGCAACTTCTTTCAGACTCAGCTCTGAAAGTGTGTGCAAGAGCACAGAGGAGGTATGATGCACATTACAAGAAGGGAAAATATCAATAGTTTGGTCCAATTTTACTCCTGTGAAAATGTATAGATGCTTGGGAACAAGAGGTCTGTAAAGGATTTGGGACTTGAGCATGAATATCTGTAATTTTGCCTTTATGCTGGAGCTGCTGACTGGTTCAGGTGCCAACAGTCCCCTTTCTGTCTGGGCTGTATTTTTCAGACAATGCTCGTTGCATAAACTCAGATTTCAGAGGAACTTCCTCTGCATTGATCTTTCATTTGTGAAGCTCTGCTGTTAAATTAACTGCTGACAGTGTCACATGGAATTGGGGTGAAGATTAATGCATTCTACAAGGATTAAATTTTCTCATTTTTCAGACCGGAATACCCGTGCAGTACTAAGCACCCATTGGCAGACCCACCCCTGAGTTAATGGCATAGCAGAGAATGACAGCTTAGTTCTTCTAAAATCCTTTCTATTGCTTTTTTTTTTTTTTCCCCCTCTTGGCGCTTTATATAGTGGATGGCACTGTAATATATCACTTACTTGGGACTAAAGAGCTTCCATCTTATTCAAGGAACTCCAAACCTTTTTTTAACAATTTCTGCTTGAAATGTTGGTTGGTATCCACATGAGTTTTCTTTCATGTTTCTGCCTTTCTGCTTCTTGTGAGTTCTCCTTATGTCACACTCTGTCACTGTGATGACAAGCCACGGTGTTGGAAGTATCAACCAACACCTGCTACACCCAGATCTGGGAAAATCCCTCGAACAGCAGCTGCAATTCTTGACCTAAACCAAGACCCTTCAGAACCAGACTGTGGGGAGCAGCAAACTGGAGGCACCTTTCCTTCAAGTCATTTGCACATCAAATCTTTTGGTTACAAGAGGAGGGAGAAGGGAATTTCTATCCTCTTATTCTATTTTTTGCCTCCTGATGATCTGTCCTCAAAGCATGTCATACTGGTAGATTTCAGCTTCCATAATTCAATGGCTTTTATGTTCATCAAATGAAAATCAATGCACCGGTGATGATGCAAGGTACAGATATTTCTGGCAGAACAGCCACCAGGAAGACGTGGACTATAGTGAAATGAATTATTTGAAATCACACTAGTACAAAGAAAGATCTAGAAATACATTTCTAAAATCCCAACATTTCATAACTCCTCCAAGAAATATGTATGAATTTTCCAGTCAGAGCAAATAGGGATAGCACTTCTTAAAAGTAAAAAAGTCAATAAAACAAAAGTTCCTTTTCAGAAACTTGTTCAGAAAATTGTAATTATTAGGATGCAGTTATTTCAGGATATTTCCTAATCATGTAAAATTTGGCTTCACTTTTCTCAGGATATGAAATCTCATACTAGCTGTGAAGGAAACCCAGCTTATTTGAGCAATGAGTCCCTATGGGACAGATAAATGTGCAGGACAGATATTTTCTTTTTTTTTTTTTTTTTATCTTTTAGTATACCTTACAGCTGATCATTTATTTGACAGTCTGCACTCACACACACCATCCTCATAATGTCTCCAAGTAACTAGTCACAGACATCAACATGACCATAATTTAGGAGAAATGGAAGGGAAAGAAATGAATGCTTAGGATAATGGACAAAGTAGAAAGGAATTTGTTTATCCTTTTTACTGAACATTGTTCTTCCTATACAGCTCCCTGTTGCTTCCAGTAAACCCACAAGCCCATATGCCCATTTTTAAATTGCTATTCTTCCTTTAAGAACTCAAGTATCTGCTAAATGCAGATGCTTCCTCTAGCCTTGAGGGGGGGAAGAGCTGTAGTTTACTGAAGCATAGATTAATATTAGAGCTTATATTCAAGAGGAAAGACTTTTCAAAAAACTAAAATATCAATGCATGCTATTTGGAATAGTCTGTAATTCAGTGTGCTTGCAAGAATATAAAACTTTTGTTGTCAAATTAATAAAAGCCCAACAACATCAAAAAGAGGAATTCTGATCTCACTTTGAGCATCATTGTTATGGTACAAGACTCCTGTCATTGTGCAGTAGTGTGATACTTGAAGAAGCAATATGTGATCATCAATGGGACTGAGGCACTGGGCAGATCTAGATGGAACTGATGGGCTTTAAAAAGTGGATGAAAACAGAGGGCACTCAAAACTGTATATGTGCCATATTTGTGAAGGGTCTGTTTTGTCCTCCTCATGGGCCTCCTTTTCCTTTCTTCCCTAAACCTTCCCAGTTTTACTGCCAATTCATGACTGAACTATATCCAAACCTTGACTCACAAATGTATGAATGGAAGCTGTTTTACTGAAGGCAGATCCTGGGATGTGAGGATACAGGGTTCATGTGAAGGGCATACTCTTCTTTGCCAAATTGCACATTGTTACTCCAAAGTGCGAAGCACAGAAGTTTCAGTAAATCATTATCCTGTCTCCTTTATTGTTCCATTATACATTTTCCATTGTAATTCCTTTCATTTATGTGACAGGATCGTTTCTGTTGTTCCAACTCAACAACTGCCATTCCTTATCCTACCTTTTATTAGGCTTTGGTTCCTTTCCTGTGTGATCCAACAGACCCCCCCCTATTTTATAGATATTGTGATAACCTAGGAGTTTAAATAAATGCTGTTGTGATTTTTCATGTAGGGTACTTTATCTCTTTCTTTCCATTCCCTCTTTCCCCCCCTTACACAAAGGATGCAGAAATAAAATTAAAACTCTCTTTTACCTGTCAAATAGCAGAATTTTCAGCCAGTGTAGTCTGCCAATGCTCTTGATTCCACTCCAGGAGCTGCAAATAAGAGAGGATATCTTCAGTAATGATCTTTATTATGAGGCTCCTGTCATTCTTCTGCATATATTTTGCAAAAGAAAAGCAAAGAAAGAGCTATCAACAAAACAGACTCCCATCATGTTCCTTCATTCCTTTCTTGTTACTTATGCAAGCAAGGATGTCATTGTAAGGGAAACGCTCCAGGAGGCCTCAAAAATCTATTATTCCTACAGTGTTTACAAGCTTCCCCCGAGTACAAAATCCAGACCATCACATAGGTGGGAAGCAAAGCTCTGAGGGCTACTGAAACTCTGCATTTCAGCAATGCATCACATTAAAAAGAAGGACATGTGTTTCATAATTTTGTGCTGACACTCTCATTACATACAGGGGTCAGGCAGCATTTTGCACCTCACTTTAGCCCATTTCCTAGCAGAGAGAATCCTGTTCTCCGCAGCACATTTACAGTGTCACTGGGACAAAGATAAACTATTAAAATGAAGGTTTAAACTCTGAAAATGGAAATAAGTACCTGCTAGTTTGCAGTGCATCATTGTTCCTTGCTGATAATTAGTTGCTTTTGTCCTGAACTCATATATCCTCGAGGAAACACAAGGCTAAAATTAAGCATGGAATAATCTAAAGATTCTAGCATGGCAACGAGGGAACACTGGAGGGAATGTGAATTAATGGAAAGGAGCAAGAAGTCAAATCTTACAAATGAAAATCATTGCATTCTTTATATTTGGATGACCCTAATTTTGTGAATCCCAAATTTCCCTGGAATCTTTTATTGACCATAAAAAAGGAGATAATAGGGACAACATAGCATGCTGTCAGAGAACTACGTATTTGTACTGTCCCTTATTTGGTGATAATCATCTTCAGGACTCAGAGCCTTGTATCCTAATGCAAGTATAAGCTTGGTCTTAAACTCTGATTTTCTACTGTTTTGTCATAGTTTTCACCCCTCTTGTATATTGTAGCCAGCCATCAAGTAACAACTTGTGCAGTCAACATTTCAGGACAACAGTTCAGAAGAACAAAGTCTAAACCAGTTTGGACTGAGACACTTTAGGAATCTAGGTTTTGGGCAAAGACTCCTACCGCCATATCTTTTAGGCTTAGTGGTTTCTTTGCTTAGCAGAAAGTCAGCTCAGCAAAGCATCTCCTCCTTTTTTTGATCAGGACACCAAGCATAAAGTCCTAGGCCCACTCATCAGCCCTATTGACTAGTTCAGATCTGAGCTATCTAATTACTCTGTGCTGAGTACTATATGGTACTACCAGTAGCCTGGTTATTTTAAAAGCTTCACAGTAAAGAGAGCAGAACTACTCGGGTCTGCATCATACTGAGAGGATTTCAACTATCTGTGAGATTATATGTCATATTTTTATTCTAACTCCATGTCTCTTCCTCCAGCTGACATCTGCTAAGCTGGTTTTAAGGGTTCAAGAGCGTAAAGAAAATATGCATCTCCTCATCTTTTGGTTGTCTGACCTATGTGAAGAAGAAAACCCGTGTCCTGCTGACAATGCTGACCATTGTTCCTGTTTCGTGTGTTTTCAAGTGTCCTAAGACAGCATCTTATCCCAAACCATGGGAAAGGTAAAATGAAGCATAGTGAATCCAAGCAGAAAGCAAATATTATACTGGGAGCCTGGCAGGGTGAGAGAAACAGTGTGGATCTCCAGTGCCAGCAGTGAGACTGGACTGAGAAGTGAGTGGACTGAACTGATAATTTAGAATATGTGGTGGTTGGAAGCTATTTATTCCCTGCCTTTCTCATGAAGACCTATTTATTCTTGCATGCCTGAAGTCCTCTTGATGTGTATGTGCTTTAGTGAAGCCAAGAACTCATGTCCATCCTTCTCTGGTATACAAATCCAGAAATCCAGAAAAAACACTCCCCTGCAGCTTGAGTCTAGCCTCTCACAGTGTGTCTCAGAAAGCCCCAAAATCCCTAGGTCTGATCCCCAAGGAATTATGTGCCTGTGAATCCCATCAGCCAGGAGGGAGCACCACTGGTCCCAGGCAGTGTGTAAGAGACCTCAATTTTCCTGCCCACCAAAAGGTGACTGCTGGCTTTTGAATGGCTGGTACATACGTCATTCAGGTAATAAGTGGCAGAAAACTGATTTATTAATCTCTTCTTTCAAGGAGCATTTCCTGCTGCCTGCCTGGAATAAAACTGACTTTTGCTTCCTGATCTGCAAATTCACACGGATTACGTTCTTGGTTACAAGGGGTCCCAAGAGCTATTGCAGGTCAAATGGAAAATGTTCTTTTACAGTGACACTCTCCTTCTGCCCCTGCAGGAAGATGACTGAGTAGTTTCATACATTTATTTCCATCTTCACTAAGACCTTACCTTCACCTGCAGACATCACTGCTCATGAAACACCTTCTTCTGGACCTTTTGAGGACTGTGGTTTAGATTCTCAGTGTCTGATGCACTGAATCCCTGTTCAAGCCTCCTAATTCTGCACATACACAGAATTTCAGCAACACCATTCATGGAGCTGACTGACAGATTTTAAGTATTTGAGATTAAAGTATCACGCAGCACAGAAACCTGCCATGTCGCCTATCTGAAACGCCCTTGTTCAGTACATGAATGTCTCATACTAGCAGTGATAAACAGTTTGCTTCCCAAAATGAGAAGTGAAGCTCTCTTTGATGGTTAGATGGCTAAGCATTTCATTAAAGGTTTGAAATACCGAGATTCCCACTAAATCCAAAGGATGTGATGTTGATAGTTTTCAATAAGACTAGAGTATTAGGACTAACTAAGAACACTATTGCCATAATCAGTCCCAGGAATGGAAAGGAGGATTGATACTAATTAGAATTGAGAAAACAATAAAAATACAATTACTATTTTCTATGCTGCAGCCTTTTTTTTTTCTTGATATTTGAGCAGCATGGTCAGCAGGAATAAAAAAAAAAAGCTCTGATTTTCTCTTAGTATTACCTGCTAAGTGTTTTGCTTTATCCTTGGAGCAGTTTTTTCTTCTTAGAAAAGTGTATATGAAATATTTCATGAGATTAAACCTCATTACTCTGCAACAGGAAGCATATTGTGATGCTCTTCCTGTGTGCAGCAAAGTATACACTCAATGTTTTACATAGAATGCTTCCATTATAAGCCTGTAATCCCAACACATGACTTCCTAAAACACATGCATGAGAAACTAAAATGCTTTGTAATTTTTTATATGGTAGCTTTACAGGGGTGGAATATGTTTTGAGATGAAGTTTTGACCATCACTTCACATCTTCAGAGGATCTTGAGGAATCGGTCCTATTCTAGGAGCTGTGTTTAGGCACATTTTGTTGAAATTATCTGAAGTGAGCCAGGGGCAAAGGAATAAGGTGTGTACACAAGGATAAGACAAAGGAGACTAATTGAACTCTTGGGAAATCTGGGCTTGGATGATTGTATTATCAGAATCATTGATCTTAGTTTTGCTACCCCTCTCCTGAGGGGGAAAGAGGAGATTCTTGTGTGTTATAAGCTAGAGAAGGGATGACACTAAATATAATTTTCTTTATATAAATAACTATGATGGGAATTTGGTGTAAAAGCATGTTTGCTTCTGAGCAAAAAAGGAAAATGTGTTATAAAGGGAAGAGGTATATATATTTTATTTGATGCCTGCAGAATTTAACCATAATCCAAAGGTGCCAATTGTATTCATTTTATGGGGCTAACATCTGTGTTCTGCAATGTATTTGGGATTTAGCTTCAATGCGGAAAAACCTCTGTTTGTTTTTCTGCTATGGTAGATTATTCCCCTGTTCGTGCTAATTGCTCCTCTGTGCATGTGTTTCCATATTGTCTAGATCTTGCACTAGATAACTTCATTTGTACTGTGCTGGTCTCAAACACACCTGCAAAAACCTCTGACAGCTTTTAAAGCCAAAGATGTTTCCCCTGCTTCCCTGTAGCACAACAGTCACTGCTACCTGAGGTATCATCCTGAAAGATAGAGTAATTACAGTGGAACATACTGAGGGAAGGAAAGTAGTGGTAGATAAAATATAACCATTTAAGCATGTAGAGCAATCTGGGACAAATAACAGTGATTGATGTCATCAGCCTCTTGGAATTACACAGTTCTTCCTACCAATTTCTTTCTTGTTATTTAGGCATACACCGTGCTGTGAGTTTAATCTAGTTTAACAAATAAAATCCTTCCTGCCCTGGGTTTTACGGTTCTCAAAATGCCTTACAGTGGACACAAAATGTAAATCAAATTTGGGTTAGACAGAGTGGTGTGTTTTGGTCTGGGAGAAGATTGTCCAAGATCTCTGTGCAAAGCCAATTCTGTCAGAGAACCCAAAGTTCACCCATTTTTTGGTGGTTTTTTTGAGATAATATTTGTGATGGATTCACTTATGAAAGCTAAATAGTCTCTAGAAAACATAAGAAAGCACAAAGAACTAGTTCTATGACTGATTCTTTACCATGGCACAGCTATTTACCATTTTTTCCCTTAAAACCTGGAAATGCCAGTTTCTCTGACCTGATGCCCCTGCTTTGCATCATCCTGACAGCTCAAAGCAGGCTTAGCCGGGCAATCAAGGATTCTCTTTTTGAGTGTATACAGACTCCTATGATAACCTGCCTTGTCTGTTTTCTCAGAATCAGAACATGACATGTTGACTTTCTGCTAATTCCCTGTCTGCTGGGCTACAAGGCATGGTAAAATGAGAAACTCCCATCAAGTACTACTAACACAGGGAGAGAGAGTTTTTTAATAGTAGCTTTCCTTTCTACCTATGATATTTGGCTATTACTGGATTTTACTTTTTTAATCTTCTGTTTTGAGAGCAAAAAGGTACATTCTATAATATAGGTGAGAAAAAAAAGACTTCAGGATATGATAGTCAGGCCTGTTAGGCCACTAAATGGTCATTTACACCTGTGCAAGTGCCTAAATTCTTGCATGCAAGTGTGAAAAGAGAATTTTGATGAGGAAGAGCATTTTATAAGCACTTATGATTAAGGCTATAAATGATTCCATAATGTGCAAAGCCATGCAGACTGAGGCCTGACATCTCCTTCACATGAATAAGTGATTCTTGCTTTTTATTCTGCTCAGCATACACATTTGAGATATTTTGAGTAAGAAGCAAACACATTCTGCTGAAGAAAACCATCTATTTGCATCCTTGTAATCTCTGCACAGCTGTATTCCATGATTTCTGGTCTATAGATTTCTTCTAAAATGGATGAATTTGGGACACCTGAAAGTCAACTGAAGATGTACAGGGAACAACTCTGCATGAACTGCTTAGGTTCATTTCCTATAATTCTTGGGGTTCGTATGGGGTTTGCTGGTTTGTCATTGTCAAGAATTGTGCAAGAGAGCTAAAAAGCATCACTAGGCAGCTTTTCTAATCACCAGTGTCATGGACATTGCCCCTTCCTTCCATCTTGTGCTGTTATTCAGTGTGAAGGTACGTTTTAATGAAAACAGTTTTTTCTATGGCACAGAGAATAGATAGCTTCTCAGCTTCTTGAGGTTATGCAAGCACATGAATTCCAAAAAGCAACACTTTCATCATAGTTAAGGAATTATTTAAATTATTTTTAGGTGAAGGTACAGCAGCAAATTTCTTCTGCTTCTCTTTTTTCATTTTCTGTACTGTAGAAAAAAGCAAAACCAAAAGGAGATCATGGTTTTTTTTGTTTGGGGTTGTATTTTTTTACTATCTTTACATGTCGCCACTGAGATCAGATCATGTTCTTGAACCTTGAGTTATTTATTTGCTAATTGCTAGTGGTAAGCGAGCTCACTGAAAATTAAGGAAGTTGTCATAAGATGTAGAACTACATGGAGTTGTTTGGCACTTAGTACAAATGTGAAACAAAGCATCTCTTCAGACAGGTAGCAAGCCAGTCATCTCATAAAACCACTTTCCTGAGGGTGTAGCAGACAACAATTCATGTGTAATGAAGTAAAAATGGTATGCAAATAGCCTTTGAATGATATTTTTCCTGTGAAATGTCAAAGTTAAATAGATGGCAAACAGAACAAAAATGTCACAATACCATTAAATCTCAAAGAAAAGTTCAGTACCAGTTGAGTACTGGACAAAATTTTGTGTCTATTTTACTCATGACAGCTTGTCCATCTTCAGCAGGCAGTCTTTTAAATAATGGAAAAAAATGAGGACTATTAAGGAGTGGTTTGGACTGCCTTCTTTTCCCCTGTGCTTCAAAATTCACATCTCACTGAGGGGACCAGCCATCTTCATTGTTTCCCATTTATAATTTTTAAAGGCAGAAGAGGAGGAGGGTCATTCTAAAAGCCATGGTTTTCTACGTGCCACTAAAAATACGAACATCCTTTTGCTTCACAGCCTGTTAATTCTGCTACAGATAGAGGTGTTATTTTTAAAGGTAGCCCACCCATCTCTGCCCCCTTGTGAGAACACCCCATGTGTGGGTCGATCAGATGATAACCATGTGGAGCTTTGTGTGGGCCTTTAGTCAAACGGGTGTGAGTACCGTTACTCAGATGAGTATTCATAGCCACTACTTGCTTTATTTTTTTTTTCTAGAGCAGCAACAAAATGGCAGAGACGACAGCTGCCACATCATATACATACACACACTCCTACACAAACTATGCTTTGTACATCAGAAGCAGCATAAATACCATGGCATGTGGCAGTTGCCATGGCTACGTGTTTTTTTAATGAATAGCAGATGGAATAGGCATGTAAAACTTACATAAGTTGTTAGTAATTTGTAAGTTACTGCAGACCAGCTACTGCAGTAAACTTTTTTGTTTTCACTGTTTCTATTTTTTCATGTACAGTGTTCAGTCACTCCTTTTCTTCTACTGAGTTTACCCTGATCTGGAATATAGGCTATGGTGGTGCATAATAAATGGCTAATTTTTTGGTGGGCGAGGTTCTGTAGCTCAGAAGACAGAGGAAATATTATGGCATAGAACTTTTTTTTAATGATTTATTTTTATAAAATTGCTTTGATGCATCCTTTAATGGTAAAACTATGAAACACTGAAAAAAAATACATTGGTGCTCCTTCCTAGATGTGAACTCCTTCTGAGTGGGTAATAAGCAATAAAAATGGGGTGGACATGTCAAGCTATCTGCATGAAAATTCATGTTTTGATTCACATTTTGCCTATAATTTTTTTAGGAGACAGAACTCAATAGTTTACAGTTCACCAGGGAAAGATAATGGGAAATGATCCTCACTAAAATTTCACCCAGCTAAAAAAGGTTTCTCTCTCAAAATTTGAGGTGTGAGGTCCTTAAGAGATGGGAATAACTTGCCTGATTTTCACAGGCAGTTTCAGACTATAGTAATTGTAGAAGAGGAGTAAAAATTAGGTGCCCTTAGCTCACTCACTTTCACCATAACCTGATCAAACCACATAAGACAAAATAAAGTATGAGTTAGGTTCCTTAAGCTTTATTTAAATACATGGTAGAAGTTAGGTGCTGACACATTCTTAAACATTTTTTTCTGATCTTGAAATGCATCCTGTGAAAGAGACAGCTTCATTAATTGGAGAGCGTCTGATATGAGAAAAGGAATAATGGGACTATGTTATGACCCAAAAAGAAGTGACTCCTCATTTATGTTGTTCAAAGGTTACAACATATTTTGAAAGTACTGTATTCTGAGCAGACTCTAACTGAGGAAGTTAACAGACACAGATGGCTCACATTCTCAGGAAGCTTTAAAAGAGTTTTCACTCTTGACTCTGGGCAATCATCCTTGGTCTTTGATGGATTTCAGCCATGAAAATGTTACCAATTTTCAGTTATGAGTGATTTTTTTCCCTGAGGTTTAGCTTTTCAAACTGCCTATTCTGTTCTTTCTCCCTTTGTTTGGAAATTTGGTGCCAGTCTACCTGCTGAGGAGCACACCTCAGTATCAGTGTGGGGTTCAGGAGTGATGAAGACTATGTCTTTTTTTATACCATTCATTGGTTCCCCATAGCTCCTGGTGGTACTGGATATTCTTTGTTATAAATCAGCTCTTGATTAGCCTCCTGCAACCACTTCCCTGGTTGCTCCAGCAATCATGTCTTGTTTAAATGCTGACTGCCACTTGTCTTGAACCAACGTACTTATTCTTCCTGTATATAATAACAAGGCCCACAAAACTATTCATTGCATAATATAATTATTGAGCAAGAGTTCTGAAAGAAGAAACTTACTGTGCTCTGTCTGGAACTTGCTGAAGCAGTATTTTCAGTGACTCCCATAGTGTTCAGGAATCATCTTTATTACTTCTTCGTATTTAATATACTCCTCAAAGAGGATTAGGACCAGAAAGAGCAAGGTTATCACAAAAAATAAACTAAATAAATCAGGCTTTCTCTTTTTACTGTTATTCAGAACTCCAAAGTTTTTCTTTTATTCTCCAGGGGTGTATTTTCAAAGCAGTAAAATTAAGCACACCATTCCCATGCATTAACCATAACTTAAGATACACAGGTAGATGCTAATTGTTCCTTCTAATGTTCCAGGGGAGTTATATCAAGGTAAAATGAACACTTGATTTAGGCCTTAGAATTCAAAGTCTTAGAAGTTATTTTCACCCACATATAAGATAAGAGCAATTACAGCAGTCGTCTTATCTCTTTTACCAAATTAACCCTTCATTCTGTGGGAAGCTAAGTGAGAATTAAATGTTCCATCTTCATGATGGTTGCATGTATTTTTAAATTTACATTTTATTAACAGAGTAATTGTGGACTTAAATTTTGTTTAAATGGTATGCTTCATATAACTGCTAAGTAGCTGTTATACAATTGTAGAGAAAGCTTTGCAAGACATTGAGACACTAATGGCTTTTCAACCTCAACAAGACACCTAATATAAAAAGACGTGAGAGCCTTGTAATTAAAACAATCTTCTCAGTGAACTGTTGATATAGAAAACAATCTGCTCTCCTTTACATTTTCCATACTAATTGACTGAAAAATTATGAGTAGTACATTTTGTGAAGGTGCACTTTGGTAATTTTTATGTTATCAAGAGCACTTTAACTCACAGTGCTACTATGAAATTGTATTGAATATTGCAATTTATCATTATTAGTGTGAACTAGAAGTATATTACTACACATCTCTATCACTAATCCAAACATCCTTCCAGAGGTACTTCATTAAACCAAAAGCTCTCACCAGCAAAGTGTACTTTGGGAGCCTGACACCACAGAGATCTTGAGGCAGCAGATGGAAGCAGGAAAAGTAGTTCTGTGAGCCAATACGACCTGGTTTTCTATGGATTTCTGTTGAGGAGACAGTGTCTGACACTCTGTAAGCTCCTTCCTGAGCTGGTGCATCCAGGGCATCTGCCTTCAATGTGCATTTCCAGCATCTCTGAAGCTTGGACTTCGTCCCCTGGCATGAGGGCAGTGAGGAGGGTGAAGGGCATCCACTCCCCCACTCCTCTATTCACATTAAACTTGTTTAACTTGGTGCTATGAATCTCACCTAGAATTGTCTGCATTTTCTTGGGAGATCATGTGAACCATTAAGCCTTTCTATCACACACAGCAACAGGAATCAATGTGACTTGTTGGAGGCCACAGTTGTCTTTCTGATGTGGCTTGCAGTGGCTGTGAGTGTGGGAGCAAACTGTCCAGTCATCCTCTAAAAATCCAGAACAGGTGACATAAATCAGCAATAAACTCACAAAACAGCAATGAGAGTAGATAAGAGAGCACAGGCAGGTCTCCACTCAATAATGCAATACCAGTAATGAATTAATATTACGTGAGGAAGGTGGAACCAGGTTCATTCTATCAGAATAAATGGAAGCCACCTTGCATACAGTAATAGAGTTCAAAGGGTACAGGTCACAGATGTAAATTTTTGTTAGTACTACAACCAAATATTTCAAATCAATTAAAGGAATTGCAGCACACTCCATCAAAACTTCCAGCACACTTCCATGCATGAGAATATGCACATGCTCTCTTTCCTACTTACCAATTATCATCATCTCGATTTAAAATTATATAGAACTAAGAAGGATTGCCATGAAATTTTTAATTAGTTCATTCATATAAAGGACTTAGGGCTTGTGCTGAACACAAGTCATAGTCCAGTTGTTACTACTAAAATAGTTCAGCAATGGCTTTGCCCAAAAGTCTCAAATACTGTTCCCTGAAAATACTGATGTCAGCAGGGTCTTCTCTGTAAGATTACTCTGCTGCGTTACTCCTCTCCTCCTTAGGAACAGTGTAAAATCCTTGAATAATTCTTGTTTGAAACTGTTTCCTGTCATACTCTTCTCCCATGTACTTGTGGACATGCCAATAATCAGCATGCTATTTACTCCCTGACTGTATCAGTTGTGAGCTGGGCACATTTCACATGTTGTGCAGTGCAGTGTATCAGTGGTACTTGTTAACCAGTAATTGATAGTGTCACTGAAATGATAGAGGTTTTTCCTTCATACACACGCTTACCAAAGGTTCTTTGTATCTGCAGATGAATAGTCTCCTAGAAATGAAATAAAACCTGCCTGCTGCATTACTTATGAGGCATTCTGCCCTCTCAGTAGGAGACTCTGACTCTCAAAATGCTTGCAGTGTCTAGTGATTAGATTTGGATAATTTTTCCTCTTCCAGGCATCACTTTTTATTTTAGCAACTATTTCTCTATTGTAGGGCTGTTGAAATTTGGAATTAGGAGATTCATGAAAAGAGCATGTGTATATGTGTGTATGGAGGGAAGACAAACCTAAAAAAATGCTCCTTGGGGCATGCAGTCAGCCTGGGATGAAAGAAGTGTGACAAACTTCCCCATCCCTGATGCACAGTTGCATAAGGAAATTAGCTCATTTGTAATTTCAGGCAGTCCCCCCATCCCAACGCACACTACACCATGAATAATGAGTTGAGAGAAAAGAGATCCAGCATGCTTGCCTGCTCAAATAGAGCGTGTACTTAATAGTCCTGTTGGCACAAGACTCCCCAAACCTTCCAGTGATTCCTCCAGGGACTCTACCAGTGCACAGCAGCCCTAGCTCTGTGGCCCAAGGATGCCATCACCTCTATGCATTCCACAAAATCCTTCCTGAAAAGAATAAATTAGTCTAGAAAGTCACTACCCAATTGGGAAGACAATGTGTCCATGCATAGAAAGTGGTAAAGCAGGATTCCTGCCAGCAAGTGCTCCTCTGCCCTGTGAGGTGCATCAGATCCTGGTGGAACCCCCTGCGTTTTCACATTTTGTAGCTGTTGGATACAAATTCTTGAATCTTGAATTTGATTCTTGAATCAAATCTTCAAAAGATTTAACCCCCATCAGGCTTTGGTTCAATGAGTTTTCAGTCATCAGTTATGTGCAGGTGGAAATGGGCAACAATAACAGGGAGGAAAATACCACCTTCAGGGATCTTGGGTTTGGGAAGTTTGCTTTGAGGTGCTGAGCTATTCCGTGTGTCATGGGGAACACATCCAGCATGATTTGCTATGAAAAACTGGTATTTTAGTACATTTGTCAACTGTGGAGTGGTATTTTCAGAAAATTATTTTGTAACAGTATCTTTTCAAAAAGAAAGAGCTAGATTTTTAAATACTGCTTCGTATTAAATTAGACCCTCCTATGCAGATAGCCATCCACACTCCTCAGATCTGCCAAGTGTGGTGTACACAGGAAAGAATTTTAGACATTAAATTTTTTCTATTTATTTCCATCACAGAAGTTGCCACCTTGTCAGTGTTTTGGTTTAGTTTGGTTTAGATTTTATTGGGTTTTTTGATTGGTTGGTTAGTTTTGTTCTTTTGTTTTTTTAATTTTTTTCATGCTGTATAAACCAGAAGGGCTGTAAGCTAAAGCTAAAGCTTAGGGGCAGGCAAGCTGGACAAGGCAGGGAATAACAACAGAAAGTCCCAAAAAACATATTTACAATGACCAGGATAAAAGTGCAGGGACCAAGAAATCTTACAGGAAGAAAAAGAAAGTATGCAATTATGGACTGAAGTAAATTCAATCTACCTGGTCTCCTCCTTAGGATTTTCATTCTTTTTTAATTCAGACAGTTTTATTCTGCACAATCAGTTAATAGTTTGGGATGCAAGCAAGCTATCTAAATCAAGTCTACTGGTAAATCCACATACAACAGCCATAAACATATAAATAGGCATATTAAACTAAGCTCTGGACAAAAGTGCTACAATAAATTAGAAATATAATGAAACTGAAAATATTCACTACTCCATTAGAAGGGAATTCTATTCTTATGATCTTAAAATATCCCTCTAATTTGAACCATAATGCCCCTAATGCACAAAGAAATCTAACTCAAGCAGATGTGTTAAATTCATGTAATGAAAAGAAGCCCCTTTGTGGATTCACTCTTCACTAGGACTGAGATTCTCCGCCCCCATCCCAACAATTGATGCAAGTTTCAGTCATAACCAACTCAAAGCAAATAAAAGTGAAAGCCAGTCAGTGCTGGAAGCCAACTCTCTGAACAATAGACAGCATGCCACCATATGGGACAGCTCTTGAACATCCTGTTCTTACAGGCGCAGCATGAAAGCCACAAGAAAACCAGTGACTGGAGAGAGGGACTGTTCCTGCAAAAAAAAAAAGTCAATAAACAAGGGTGTCATCTGCGGTGTGTCAAATATCAATCGACCTGGAAGACTGACAACATGCTTCTCTCCACACCACGTGTTAACCTTTGCTGTGCCAAAGGTTTGTTCCCTTAGTTTTCAGAAGTCTCACGTGTGTCTTCTTTCATCAAGCCTCTGTGGTAGCAGATGCAGAGGGAAGGGCATTGCACCATGAGTGTGACCATAGAAACATACCTCAGCAAAACTCTGTTTCCAGTGCAGTGAAATTCAACTTTCTGAGGAAAGATCTACTCTTCCAGTGCTTTCAAGACTTCATTTGTGCTCATGATGAAAACGGGAGGAGGAGCAGAGCCCTCTGAACAAAGCAGCTTGCAATGTTCAGATAATGGGGAGAGAAGAAGATGTCAATGAAACAGCTTTCAGAAAATCAATAAATTCACTTCAGGTGTCCGGAATTACGCAGATGAAAATACATAAAGCACAATGTTGTGCCATAGCCTGCACAGAGTGAGTCATGTCATCTCTGTAGTGTCATAATGTGACATTGAGGGTTTTATGAAGAGCGAACTTCATGTATTTTAAAAGGTTCTAGCTCCATGGAAACTGGGGCACCACCATTCAGTCTGTTGAAGCAATACCTTTCTTCCTTAAGCAACCCAAGGGTAGAGCTTTTCTGACCTCAGACAGAAGAGCAAAGGTCTGTGGGACAAGAATCCTCTGTGAGACTTCTGTTCTTGGGTGGTGAGAGGGGAGACAAAGGCAGCTTAATGCAAACATTATGCTAACTCAGGTTTTTTTCATTAAAGATTGTGCATCTCTGCCCACAGTTGTCATCCCTGTACTGAATGGTTTTCTTTCCAACTCTGCCATCTGAGCTAGCAGAAGGTCCAGTGCTCTTAGAGGAATGGAGTGAGTTTGGGTAGAAAGAGTTTTGTGGTGTATTTTTCTAACACTTTATGTGTTTAGACTTTTATTAAACATTAACAGGCTGTCCAGAGAGGTGGTGAAGGCCTGAACCCTGAAGGCATTCAAGTCCAGACTTGATGAATCTCTGAGCAACCTGATCTAGTGCAGGATGTCCCTACTTACTGCGGGGGAGGTTGGGCTAAATGATGTTTGAAGGTCCCTTCCAACTCTACGATTCTATGATTTCACACAACTGTCACTCTCAGAGCACAGACTGTTGTTAGCCCACGCTCCTTTATGTACTATAGTTTCTGGATATCACTGCTCACAGTGAAGACTTGTGGCTTCACCACTGAAATCTGTTGCTTCTTCTGGGGGGCTGTCATGTCAGGAATGGTTACTGAGATCTCTGTGGTCTGTTTCAGATCAACACATGAGTGCACTTCTACCTACTTTCTGCTTTTGCCTCAGTGGTTAAATGGTCCATCATCCACTTCATGGTGTCATTTTGGAAATGTCAGGGCTAATTCTATAATAGCCATTTTTGTCTTCCTGAGGAATTTTGATACATTAATAATATTTTGAGGACCAGGAGGAAGTAACAAACAGTGGTGGAAATGTGATTAGTCTGGCTTTGAAGTTAGTTCCTTTCCTCTTTGTGTTGCTCAAGTTGAAAATTTTCATTTTCGGATCCAAAACAATACTTCTCTTATACTTTTAAAAGTATGTCATATATTTTGCTAAATATTTTATCTTACTTGAACAAATAAAATCCTTAAAGAGACTAAGTAAATTCTCAGTCATCCAACAGTAGAATTACCATGCATATATATTAAAAAATACATACATACATACATATATTTATGTATGCATGCATTTCTATGTGCATGTATTATATATATAGGTTATGGGTGTGTGTGTGTATATAAATGCATATGCAAACAAACTAACACATGCAGAACCATGTATGTATGTCTATACATGTGTCTACTTGTATGTATAAATGTCTCCTAAGTTCTGGTTCTACAATGGGATATGCCGCAGTGATGCATTGCTTAAGCAGATACTCTTGGTAACATTATTTCTATGGTGGAAAAAATACTTTTTCCTACTTCTGAACTGTTTCAGCTAGAACTAGACACAGCATATGCTCTGCTTCATGACTATTTCTCTTGGTTTGCAGAGATGAGGTAAGCACTGCCATGTCTCTGGCTCACAGGGCAATTTCAAGTAAGGAGTAATAATTATTATTCAGGAGCTATAATGATTGCAGTTGACAATGATCCCTTCTACTGAGTTTGGGAGTCTCATTGGGACTATCTGCATGCATAAAATATTTATTTCTGTGCCAACATGTGAAATCAGTGAGTGTTATCTCCATTCTGTGAGGCTGGTAGATCTTTTAAAAGTGGCAAGTTGCCATGAAAAAATGTGTCAGGCAGTAAAAAGTGATTTAGTGAAGACCATTTACTGAGGGAGCAGGGCAGAGAAAACACTGAGAAAAGCTGTTACCCTGAGGATGCTGAGGGAGATTGGTGGACCCAACAGGGTAGTCATTGCACCCAACTCCAGTTTTGGGAACCAGGCAGTGCCTAAAGCTGCAGGTCGGTGGGTACCTTTATTTTCCTTCTGTTCTCCCTTACAGCATCTGTGAGCAAGACAGTGACAAGTGTTAACTTCAGCTCTGCAGAAGAAGACTCAGGCAAAGCAGTTAAGTGAGGCAAAAAACAGCCATGTGTTTCAGTGCCCTCTTCTGCCTCTGCAGGGCTGTCAGAGGGCTGTTTGTGCCGCCGATTTTGTAGCAGGCACAAGAACTGAGATCAGAAGATAAAATGCCACATGCATGAAGTCACTGACTAAACAAAATTGTTGCCGTAACTGTCTGCGATCCTCCACAGAAAGAGGTTTTTGAAGGAAGCCCACTGCTCATGGGTAGCTGAGGATCAAATCTCTGCCTCCACTTCAAAAGAGCAGATGTAAGGTCAGAAACTCCGGAAACACTGTTTACACTGCTTTAAACCTCTCTAGGCTCTGTTGTGAGACAGAAATTGTTAGAAGCTGGACTGATTCATTATGTAGCCCATGTTTTTGACTTGGCAAAGATGGGTTATTCCATATGTAGCATACACTTCTCTTTCACCAAAGAAAAAAATAACACAGTCCTTTCTTAAGACTGAAGTAGAACAGATAGCTTGTTAACTGACTTGGACCTGATCTGTTTTAGGGTAGCACAAATGTAGGGGTATCTGCTGCCGATCTTCACCCCATTCCAATTATCCAAGGGCATGTACCCATACATCTTTTTGCTCCTTGATGTGGACCCAGCTCCGACTCTGCAAAAGGGTGCAAACTCACTAGCTCAGAGAATAAGTGAGGGAGCTTAAGGGTGCCCTAAGTTGTTCTTAGCACTTTGTGACACCAGTAGATCTGCTTTGTGGGGGAGTTAAGACAAGTAAGACGGTGGACAGGTGCCTCCTTCAAAGTCTAGTTGGCCAAGGCATTTGTGCTGAAAGACTGATCTCTGTGAGGCTTCTTGCTTTTCCTAATTCAAAAGTCAAATGAGTTAGCCTGGAAGACCCATATGTACTGATCACATAGCTGACTTCTGTTGAAGCAGATTCCCTCATAAGAAGAGCGTTGTTGACAGGCCTGTGTTTGCACCAACATCTCATAGGATTGTAGGCATCCCTTTAGCTGCCACAGGCCACTGCATATCATGTTGGTTTCTTCTCTCATCCCTTGCAGGTTTTTCCATCTGATCCTGTTGCCTGTAGCTTGCACATGGAAAATCATGGCTCTTCCTTTAGCCTGTTTCATGCAGAGGAGAATTACAATGCTTTAATTATTTGGAAGGAAGGAAAGTTTTCCACGCATCCACATAAATATCTCTCATATTACTTAAATGGAAGACTTTTGTATGGGTCTAAATAAAAAATCTGGATGAACATTGCAGCCAGAGAGAGAAAAATGTCATTTAGCTGACTGAGCAAAGACACTCGAGAGTTGCTTGAAATAGAGAAGAAAAACTCACAAAAGACTGAAAACCCACATACTTTCCTGATTTGAAGCAGTAATTCCAGAATACTGAGGCATGCTGCTAGCCATATTGTTCATGTAACAGCAACTGTTAGGTTTCTGCTCTCATGGCTACAACAAACTCTCGAGGCTGATAAACCACACAAAGGAAGGTGCACAAGTTTTCCAAACCCTGAGCCCAGAGAACAAAGCCAGTGGAAATCCATGCTGTGATTTCAGAATTAAAGAATCATAGAATGTGTTGGAAGGGATCTCTAGAGGTCCAGCCTCCGTGAAGTAAGCAGGGACATCTTGCACCAGATTCACATTGCTTGCAGCACCATCAGACCTAGCCTTGAATGTCTCCAGGATTGGGACCTCCATTACCTCTCTGGGCAGCCTCTTTCAGTGCCTCACCAGCCTCATGGAAGAACTTTTTCCTAATGCTCTATTTTAAAACAACTGCCCCCCCCACAACATTCTATCACTCCAATACCCTTGCTAAGGGTCTGTGTCCAGCTTTCCCATAGCTCCCCCCCAGGTACTGGTAGGCTGTTGTAAAGCCTCCCAAGAGCCTTCTTTTATCCAGGCTGAAATCTTTTTGTGGGTTTTTTGTTTTTTTTTCAAGCAGACAGTTCTCTCTTCAAATGATTTTGTTTTACTGTAAACACCTGATTTTTTTCCTCCTTAGTTTAATTAGTATTGGTGGACAGAACTGTGCAGGGCTGAAAATATAGAGTGAAAGAATGCAAGTAAATGTCTATGACTGGTTTCCATGGCTCAGACCAAGAGAAAGACAGTGCTATCTGTTTAACAGGAAGTTACACAAGCTTGACAGTGCCAAGATTCTCCAAGAAGGAGCAGAGCTGGGCCAATTCATCCCACAAAGCTGTATGGCAATCAACAAAAATAATTTTATTGCACTTGAGAATGTGTGACTTGATTGATAATATCTAATTTTACATGACTTTTAAACAAAACCAACAGAAAGATAGGGAGACTTTTTAGAAGCACTGGGAGAATGAAAAGCTGAATGAAGAAAATTGTGCTGCACATCATCTTGTCTTATTACTGTTAACGCCAGCAGTCATAATCAAGAGTTTATTGTACAGGGCAATCTGGATGATTAGAATCTGGATTCAAGTTCATAAAAAACATCATGACATAAAAATCTTTTTTTTTTCACCAGTAACACCAGGAGGCAAATTTACTCCCTCCCTCTGCAACCTCTTTTAATTCAGTGGAATTATACCAGAGATAATTTTAGCCAACTTATTGTCAGGATTCTTTCAAAATCGTATTTCAAATAAATGCACGTTTGCAGAAATATGTTATGTCATAGTGAAAAGTATAGGTATTGTAAATGTAGGTTGTTCCTTGGTGTACCATTTGTACATCTGAAATTTGAAAAAAATAAAACAGGAAAAAGAAAAGTATAACTATCATGGTCAGTTAGATTATTTTCTTCTGAACAATTCTGTATTTTTAGTAGAGATGCACTCTCCTGCAGTCACTGTGCTGGGCTTTGTTGGGATGACCATTGTCAGATCCAAATGAATAAATAGGAATATAGTGCTAGAAATTTCTCACAAAATGAACTAAACCTATTTCTAGAGACAGCACCAAAGCACATCAGAGGAAACATGGGAATTTTTTATTATTGTTTCACTCTTTTTTTTTCCTATTGTCTTTCTTCCTGAAGACCTTTTTTAATCTTCCCCCTAGGTCTTTTTCCTGTGCTTATTCTCATCAGACACTGACTCTTTCCTCTGCTTTTGCTATCAGGATGGTGCTCCCTGCTCAGTTGAACTCCTTACTCCTGGGGTCTGTGTTTTCCTCATCTTAAAAGTAATATGCATCTTTACTACTTCTTAAATCATTACCAGTTCTGGGCTGAAGTGGTGGGGTACTTCTCAGGCTTCCCAGTGCTTCAGCCCACTTTGATTGGGTTGACTACCTGTCTACTTGATTAATTTCCTCTCTGGTGTCCCTGGGGTCTTAGTAAGAGTTAAGATCATCTCTTATGAGTTTATAGCTTTGCAGGAACATTGCTGCTGCTGCTCTTTATGGCTTAGTTAAAACAGAAAACAATGCAGGGAAGGACTTAGTAAGCTGCGGCCCCACCAAAAGACAAGTTTGGAAAAGAGAAGTTTGCACTCAATCTTGCATCTCTGCTTCATGGGTCAGTAATGTTGTGTGGTATGATATAGATGTATTGCATGACTATCCACGCCTTTGTTCTATATATATTGCTGTATTAAAAGCATTTCATTCTTTGAAAATGCAGTCATGTCTGGGGTGCTACATGGATGCTCTGTAACAATGAATAGCAACCCAGTATGACAGGACAGGAAAAAGACAATATGTTGAGAAATCTATTTAGAGTGCAACTTGATAATGTTGAAAATTATGTCCACACTCGCAGATCTCCATATTAGGCATTATGTAGTATTTACACAAGGCTAAAGTACCTTCCAAATTAAATGTTTGAGTCTCTGATTCCATGGTGCTGTAGGCTACATTATATTTATTCCTGCACCAAAACCTTCATTTTATGAACAGTAGCTGCAGACACCACAGATGGAGATTTGAATGTGGTGTGATACAGCACATCAGGAAATGGTTAAGGTTTTGCAATCTGCAATTTACTCCTGTGAAAAGATCCCATGGCACTGTAGCTGAAGGTAGGGGTGTTAGCCTCTGTATGCTGGATTTGTTCCAAGTTCTGCTGTGAGCATCTGGATCATTCCTGTAGTTTCACAAGGATATACAACTAAACCTTTCAAATCCTTAATGCTTGTGCACTGTTCCCACCAATAAGAAGTTGTTACAAATGCCTCAATCAGAGATAATTTTAATTTAAGCAATAACTATATGTCAACCAGTCTGCTTCAGAGGTTGTATTTCCCAGAGGAAACAGGCATCCTTTATACAGCAGATGCGATACTGTGCCTCAGTTCGCACTGTTTAGCTACCTATTTATTAGCAAAATAAATCAATCATCCTAAATCTCCAACCAGTTTCAAAAGGAAAAAAACCAGAAGAATAAATGTTCTTTTATTTCCACTTGAAGATGAAATGCCATATTGCTTGATCTGATAAGCACTTAAAAGAATTCAATAAAGACTAGTTCAGGAACATGTGCTGGTCCGTGTTTTCGCTGAGGAGTTCATCTGGCCTTCCTTAAGGAAGGAAGTTGTGACTCAAAGAGTGTTCCTCAGGTTGTTGCTCTCATACAAAGATAAAGCTTACCACGGACTGTGGACTTTATTTATAGCAGATTACATATATGGCACAATGGAGATCATAAATGGTCCTATTGATGACATAGGACATCAGGAATAGGTTGTGTACACAAACTTCAAAATTCTTCGTCTATTGTCAAAATGCAAGTTCTCTCTTATACTATCTGTCCTGTGCCAGAGAGGAAGGCATAGCATGGGAGGATGCTGGAAGATGGAAAAAAAAAAAAAGGAGAAATCTTGAAGCCAGCTTTTATCACCTTTAGCTATAGAGCCAGGAAAAGAGGAGCATATGCTGGTGCAGACGCTGCTGCTGAGCCATGGCCCAGCACAGATGTGCATACTAGAAACCCATGATTCACTGTTTTATGGCAAAGACACCAAAACTCTGAGCCTTACTCTCATTTGCAAGACAAGAACTGCTTCCATATATCAGACCTTAATGATTCTTTTGGACTTCTGTCTCTGCCAGGTGCAAATTACTTTTTGTGCAGGCCAGCAGCACACTTCCCTCTCTGCCTTGTGGTTTTCTAAGGGGTTTGAAATGTACTTTTCCCCTGTTGGGGGCCTGGTGATTTATTCCTCCTTTCAGCAGCTCTGCACTGGTTTAGGGATGTGTTCTGGAGTATTTTTGGTTTGAGTGCGGCCTGTTTCTAAGATTGCTACCACTGCTGCAGTGTGTCAGGAGCTGCTCCAAGCTTTCTGATTTCTGAGGTGAAGCCTGAAGACAGACAAGGCCATAAGGAAGCATTTCTAACTGCTTTCGAGGTTCTACCATCCTTGAGTTTATCAGGAAAAGGCATTCTTGCTTCCAATATCAGCTGTAATATTTCAGCCCAGATCAGCAGAAGCCAACAGGGTGATACAAAAGGCTGAACCCATTGAAGCTGCAGTGCCAGTGTGTGAGGTGGGCTGGTATTGATGAAAACAAACTAAATGAGTTGCCCATTTAATAATCATACAATTTTTTGGGAGGACATTCAGCCCTCTGTTGTTAGGTGGAGCACTTACTGTTCCGACACGATGGAGAGTTGTAAATTCTACAGTGGAGAAAAGCTCCTGTTCTGTTTAGGCTTAGATATGAGTTACTTCCAAAAAAAGAGCAGAAATTAATCACTTCAAAACATGGTCATGGCAGCCCAGTGTGCATTATTTACCTAGACTGTAAGAAAAGCAGGTTCAGATTTCCTTTTGGCTTGAAGGGATATGAAATCCTACAGAGGTATTTTTTGCTGTTGGCAATGGCATGTTCAGTGGTGGGATGCAAATAATTTCAGTTCTGGAAATTGGATGACCAAATTAATATCCTAGTATGTTCAAACCAAGTGCCAGGCAGAACTGCTGCTGCAGTTATATGGCTTCCCGGGCTGAAACTGGCTTTTGTTTGGGACAGGTGGGATCCATCCCAAACCATTCAGATTGATACATGCAAAGTTCCTCTTAAAACTTAAGTCTCTGCACCTAATCGCAGTATTAGGTCTCATAATGTTTTTAAAATCTGGTTCTTTATGGACCTCACTTTCTTTTCTTCTGGTATTCATCTTGATTGATCAGGTGTTAGACACATTGCTGTCAGCTGTGTGTAACTTTCTTGATTTGATTCTGACGCTCTAACAGCCGTTGCTAGCCTAGTGTTGCAGAAAATTGCAGTGCAATTTTTATATTATTAAATTCTAAATGAATTCACATTTAAGGTTTAACTCCTTTTTTTGCCTGCTTTTGTATGTACACCCCAGCAAATAAGTTTGGTTGCAAAAATGTTGGCAGGAGCAGCACAATTTCAAATGAGAATGAAAAAATATTTGTGGGAAGAATATTTTTTCTCTACTGGAAGCCTTGCTTAAAGAAATCTTCTTTTAGGAAACATCCTCTCTATTCAGGTAGTTGAAGCATCTTAGATTGATGGAATTTTGAAGAATTAGCCATAAAAAAACCCCAACAAAACTAACAAACGGGGTAAGTGGCAGATAATTTGTTGATCACTGGCTATGTCACCTTGATGTCACCACATCATATTACAGTTCACTCTGAGGAGGATCAGGCCTCACTCACTCAGGTGCCCAGAGAAGCTATGGCTGTCCCATCCCTGCAGGTGTTCAAGGTCAGACTGGACAGGACTTTGAGCTACTTGGTCTAGTGTAATGTGTCCCTGCCCAGGGCAAGGACGTCGGAACTGTGTGATCTTTGAAGTCCATTTTGATGAAGAACATTCTATGATGATTCTGTGGTGGCTTAGTTCAGTCTTGAGGGTAAGAAGGTTTTTGGATTCTTGTGCTCCTGCTGGGTGGTTGAGAACAGCTAACGGTCTCTCTGGGGAGAGACAGACAAAACCCACAAACACAGAGAGAAGCAGGCAGACATTTTCAAAACCCAGATTTCTGCTGACATCTATGCTGTAAATCTTTACACATGGTACCATTAGCCCATAGCAAATATAGTAAAGTGTTTTGTTTTGACATCTCACCCAGCACGGCACTTTGACCAGGCCTGGATGAATTTTTCCTCTAACACAAAATCAGAATTTGTTTCCTGTGAAGACTCATCTCTGTTTCCAATGAATTTTGCTTTCGGCAGCTGTTTCTGCACTTTTGAGTCAATGGGCCGAGATTCTCAGCCCTGCTTTTTGCTACTTGGCCCCGAGCTGCTGTTGAGAGCAGCACAACAGTTGCTGGCAAACTGTGCAGTGTAATAAAGTTCAGAGGATGTAGAAGATCAAAGGAATCTGAAAAATGACCAACTGTTACTTCTACCTTTACACAAGAGCTGGTGTTTGTCACAGTGCAGCTGAATATACACTGGATTAACCAAAGGACAAGGCTCTTACTTAATAATAGTCATAGCAATAGATTGCTATTCATCACACCTACTACATCCACACAATGAGACAGTCATATGGATCTGAATTTAGTCTGAAACACATGTATTTTTCCATTTTTTTTAAACCTCAAATTGTATTTCCACCAGCTTGCCAAGCTTAATGCAGCTTCAAATTTTTAATGTTCAGTGATGTTCATAATACCGTTTCTCAAATCTCCTGTACTGATCATTTAGGTATCATATTTGTTGAGTCTGAAAAAAGACGGCAGAACATTTTACCCATTCTTAAGCAAAATTCTGCCTGTCTCAGCCTGCTCTTTCCTCTATCTCCACTTACAAGTCTTTACTTTATCATTGACATAGGTAGATAAATTTGTTGTGGCATTCTGCACATTTTACAAAAGTGACACATCCACAGAATTTTCTCCTGAGATTGTCTCCTTTCCAGGGCAGTCCAGTCATCCCAAGGTACTGCAGCTTATCAGACAATTTCCTCCTTATTCCTCATCAGTATCAGATGCAGGAAATCTGCCAGCACTTTTTGTCTTATTGGCTTAAATTAAAAACTAGAGTTTCTTGAGATTGAGTAGAAGATCCATTGAATGGTTCATATTAAAATGTTTTGGCAAAGAACACAAACGTACCTACAGATACTTGGTGTGTGCTTTCATTCAAACATTAAGCTTTTGGCACAACTGCTTCCACATTATTTTTTTATGCCATGGTATGATAACACTACAATAATACTTAAATGCTGACACAACAGAAAATGTTGCCAGTTTGGACTCCCAGTCATTGGCAAGCTTTTTGTTATATTTGCAACCTAGCACTCTCTGTGAGCTTCACAAAAATTGCTTTCAATGGAGGTGGAGTGAAATGAGAAAAAGAAACAAATTGCTTTACAAAAGTGTTGAGTTGGAGAGGCTAAATATCACAACAAATGGAAGATCTGCAGCATGTCAGAACCTTTCTCTTTCTTCCTTTCCTTGAAAGTGTGAGGTTTTTCACCAGATTTATCTCTATAGGTGCAATCCATTTCCATTCCACCATTATGTCATCTATAATTTAAATTTACGAGATGAAACTTTAGGCTTGCCAGGGGAGCAGCTGGGGCCCTCGATTCCCTTTGCCATGGAAAATGTGGGTGTGCTGAATGAATTGTGTCTGACAAGCCCCATTGAAAGTAATCCTGTCTTTTCTGACAAATATCCATCAGCATGTAATATTTATTCCACTGTTTTAGTTTCACTGCAAATAATTGACGGTCCCTCAGCAAGGAGTGGACTTCCTGCTGAGGCAGCACCACCTGTATGGCTTTCCCAAGCTTGCATCAAATGCTCTAAAATTGAAGCTTTCATAGGGCTAATGGATAAAATGAAAGAAGCAGATGCAGTGAGATGTAGGTAAAAATAATTTTCTCCTAAAACCTGCATGGTTAGTGGTACTATTGCTCCACAATGACATCTTTAAATGACATTTCTTGCAGATACAAAAAGACTTTTCACTTCTTGCATTTTATTGGCCAAAGTCCTACTTGTTCTGTGCAGTATAGTTGCGTACTTTAAGTGTCCTTATGCTTCCAAGATGTATTTTACTGATGTAGACAATCTTTCTGACACTGTCCTTTATTTTCCCCTTAAACTAAGATTTTCAGGAGTGGCTAGGTGTTATGTGGTTTTGGGTGGACAACAGAAAATAAACTATGGTATTCAGTCTTCCCAGAATGTTTCCTACACCACCTTTGAAAAATTCATTCCTTTCAGGAAAATCCCAGATTTTTCATCCCAAAAAGACAGGATGGGGTGACACACGATATCAGAATTGATGGTGAAGTTGGTGCATCAACAAACAGCACAGAAGTATTCCTTCTCTTCCAAGAAAAAGGAAAAAGAATGCCCAACTGTTTTTCTGATCCTGCCACAGCTCTTGCATGCCATGAGGCAAGACACCAAAAATAGAACACCTTGATTTTTCAGGTGCCAGAACAGTGTTTGCAGAGCTGGTAGCTTAAGAAATGCATGTTGCACAGAAGCTAATGTCTTTAGTGATTGTTTCTTTAAATGTAAGTGTCATTTAAATAAATTCTGTAATAAAAATACTCAATGCACTGCCAGTACAGCGATTACTGATTCTTTTGGGGACAAATCTTACATTATCATGCAGCAAATATTGCCAGTAAGTGTCTTTTATGTGTCTCCCATTGTACTTAACCCACACAAGTAAATGTGTCCTTTGTAGCCATGGAGACAGTCCCTGATTCCTTAGGTCATCATCTTCCTTTTAGCGTGATGGTCCCGCTAGGTGAGGTGTGTAAAAAGGGATGTCACGAGAATTAATTTTGTGATTGTTATTTGTTTTACACTAGAGATCTCAGTGAAAAAAGCCTTAACCTAGATTGCAGCCCTCCTGTGCTAGTCCTGTGCAGCAGTCAAAGGCAATCCCCAGGCCCTACTAGAGAGAGAAGCACAACAGTCCCAGAAATCATGGAAAAATATATTCTCAAGGAAATCAAGTGTGATGAGAAGAGGGGGTACAATAACAAGGCTGTGAATAATGTGATCATCTTTATCAGCATTTTAAGTCTCTGGCTGTCTTTTTTAAGTGTTGGTCTTTGGTTTGTTGTGCTGGCTTTGTTTTTGTTGTAGCAATATTTTGTCCACTTCTGTCATTTTCAGGAGCCAGTACAGTAATAAATATGGAGCAAAATACCTCTATAGCATTGCTGTTATTAAACAAAATGCTTTTGTGGGTACAATAAAGTCTTGAATCACATTTGACCAGACTTAGCTAAAATCTGTAAGGACTGAACAAAAGGAGTTGGAATCAAACAGAACTAGTTGTATCTGCAAAATAATTCTTTATTTTAGAGTGTAAAATACCCCAGCCACCCCATCCAGGGTTTTCATGCACAACAGCTACTAATTATGCTGGAAGAACTGTTTTTCTTTTCTTTAATATCTAGTGGTCCACAATATCTCTGGTCACCACATGGCTCAAAACAAGTTGGCTGAACCCTTGTGCAGTTCAAAATAATAAAACCACTGGCACTCAGCATCGTAGGACCACTGAGGACATAGAGGATGGACTGGCCTCAAGAACTAAGGTGCCATTAAGAACACACGGTTTATAAGTGTCAGTGACTTCACAGAAACATCTTTTATCACAACTGTAAAAAACTCATACAAGTTTCTGAGTAACTGTACCTTAACAAAATGCAGTGTTTTCTGAATTGGACAGAGACATGTCAGACATTCAGGAGGAGCTGGCCTGGAAAAGATGATGTCCCCAAGCAGAGTAGTGAGTTAAGAATTAAGTTATAGTTTTTCCATCACTGCTTGAATTGACTGTACTCTTCATGGTCAGCAAGGAATGTGATGTCTTTCTGCACCAGCCCCAGACATTCACATTCAGCTATTCCTTTTGTTACCAAGAAACAAAAAGGCAAAGTTTTTTCTGAACGTATTCACAGTCGGTTCCGAGGCAGAAATGAGCTCTGTGATTTTTAGTGCTTTGGATATTAGGATAATTATCAGAAGCTAATGAGTTTTTAAAGGTTTCTAATGTGAACCTATGATTTTAGAACCTCTCTCCTGTCAGAATCTAACTAGGTTACAGACAACATGACATGATCTATGGCCCATTTCTCCTAATGACTAAAGCATGAAGGTACAGCCTCCTATGAATAGCACTCCTCTACACCTGCGACAGGGAGAAAGGTTTGAAGCTCTGAAATGCAAGACTAGTGCACTGTCTCAAAATTATTTCAGAAGTTTGTTCAGCTGGAGAGGAGAAGGCTCTGGGGAGATCTTACAGCAGTCTACCAGTACCTAAAGGGGGACCACAGGAAAGCTGTGGAAGGACTGTTTGCTGGGGCAAGCAATGATAGGATGAGGAGGTTAAACTAGAGCAGGGCAGGTTTGGATTTGAGATTAGAAAAAAGTTCTTTCCCATGAGGGTGATGAGATGCTGGAACAGGTTGCCCAGATGAAAAAGTGTAGTTAGAGTGAATACAATTTTTGAAAGGAAGCTGTCTTTCTTTTGAGAACTAGCTCATACTGATACTAAGTGAAAGCTGTTTGGCATATAAATACACATTAAATGGGCCAATGGGGTCAGTCCACTACTTACTGGACAAATACAGGCATCAAAATATGTTTTTCCTAAAATGAGGCACTCTGGGAGAGCAAAGTTAAAGAGTTAATTACCTTCACGTCTTTAGCTGTTTTAATCTGGAGCCTAAGCTCAAGCATACTGAGAGTGGCTGAGAGAGGAAAGATACACTGTTAGTGTCTCTTCTTGAAAGTGGTTATGCATGTGACTTTTTGGTCTAGAGTGCTGTCAGTTTTGTGCCTCTTGAAAGTAAGCTTTTTCACTAAAAAAAAAAAAAAGAAAATGGAAAAAAGCCCCTTAGGTAACAGAACAGTCAGAATAGTAGAGCCTCATCCATTATCTCTTGAACATCACTTGAATTTTGTGACCACCAGTCATAGCACTTGAGGAGTGTTGCTAGTTACAACTCAAAAGATACTGAATGCTGTGCCTTGCAGGAATTCTCCGTAATTACTTCATTGACGGTGTTTTTGTTAACTGTGAGTTATGAAATGACAAAATCTGAACTAAACCTCATCCTCACTTACTAAGCCACCAGAATAATAAAGTGCAGAATACCTTCCCATGTCGGGTACTAGCACAAGATTCAAGCTCTGTTCATTTCCTTAGCATTGTATATAACATATGAAGTGAGAAGAACAGGGCAAATTAAAAACAAAATAAAAACAAAAAACCCCCAAAAAAAGCAAAAACAAAAAACCAGGAAAGCAATATTTTCTCCTCCATGATAGTTTCACTTTTGAGGGAAGGAGAAAAGGTAAAACAAATTGGTCAGCAGGAGTGATTGCTCACCAACTGTGTCACAGATATACTCATTCTGCATAATTTACTTAGAAATAAAAAACAAATTAAAAAAAGCTTTCTGTACAGAAATGTTCAAAACTCATCCAAGCTGAATGTAACCTCAATACTTCCATGTAATCTATCTATATTGGACTGAAGTTCTTTGGTGCTTGGAGACTCCACTATGTTGCATGTGGTTTCCATTCCCTTGTTTTTATAGTTTTTTGGAATTTATTTTAGATCTTTTGAGACCCCTAACCATTCCCTGGCTAGAAAGATGGGGTTTCAGATTGTTCAATTTGTTTCGGATCTTCTCCTTCCTTGTAGCAATTCTTTGTATTTAATTCAGTTTTGGACATAATATTTTTTGATCCTAATCATTGTATCACTAACTAGCCTCATTTTTCCTTTTGCCAGTATGTACTAGTCCTCTTGAAATAGTGGTATTTCTTAATAAAAGATTTATTGGTTTTATTGGTTCTGTTTTTTCTCTCTTTATTGTGGAAAGTAGTTACTTGATTACATTGTTTTTTAATAGTTATGTTATATTTTTCTGGCTCTATTTTTTCAAATGAAGGAAGGAGGGGATGTATAGACCAGCTCTTACAACCAGAGAATTGTTTGGCAGCTTTGATCAATGCTTCCACTAGGAAATTTCATAGAACATGGAAAATAAACTGTCAGAATGAGACAGACTCTATTATGGGAGAACCCAGTTGTGGAAGCAAATTCAAAGAAAATCTCACTGAACTGACAAAGGCCAAATCACAAATGGTGCATAAGATCAAACAAAGTCTTACCATCAGTTGTAATCTTTCAGGTTCTGCACCAATCTCTCGTGGATTCTAAGGCTGTATAACTCACACACCAAAGAGAGGAAAGAAGTTATTCCTGGAAGTAATGCAGAGCTTTCTTTAACTTATTTAGTTTATGATCAAAGGGGTTGAGCACCTGTCCCATGAAAACAGTCTGATAGAGTTGGGATTGCTAGGTTGGAGAAGGATGCAGAAAGATCTTAGAGCCCCTTCCAATACATAAAGGGGCTCCAGGAAAGCTGGGGAGTGACTTTTGATCAGGGAGGAGAGGCTTGGGATGAGCGAAAATGGTTTTTAAATGGAATAGGAGAGATTCAGATTAGCCACTAAAATTTTTTTGGTTTTACCTGTGAACATGGTAAGGCACAGGTTCCCCATAGAAGCTATGGCTGCTATGTCCCTGGAGGTATTCATGGCCTGGTTGGATGGGGGTTTGAACAACCTGGACTAGTAGTTGAGTGTCCCTGCCCAGAGAAGGGGAGTTGGAATAAGATGTTTAAGGCTCCTTCCAAATGTAACCATCATTATATTTTATTGTCTCTAAGTTGCATAGTTTTTTAATTTTTCAATCATACTTCCTTCTGCTGGGTCTCTGGGGTGTGAGTTCAGAGTTATACTGTGAGGAACAAAACTGTTTTTTGTTTATCAGCAGAAAATAGCAGTAGCCTTCTTCCTTGCACAACTGCTCTAGCAAGTGTGATGAATTGCACAGAGCCAGGTCTCTGCCATTCCTTCTGCTTTAGGATTACGTGCTCTATTCATAGATGCAGCAGTACCAGCTTCCAAATCCAAGATTTCCGGCTAAGGCTGAGGGATAAATTTTTTCCTCCAGGTTCCTGAAAAGGCACAAGTATTTGCATTAGGAACTCATCCAAAGACTGGCAGGCTTGAACCAGTGAAACTGGCATTTTCTTTGATAACCACCATTTTAGATTTAAAGGCACAAAGCCAGCTGGCATTCCTCAGCTTATCACTGAGCAACTGAGCTGTGGTAGAGATTCATGTTCTGTAACCCATGGCTATTCAAAATGAATCAGTTTTGCTTACTCAACAAAATGGGCCACACTTGAAATTCATTTGGGCTTCCCTAAGGCCATCTATGAATTCAGAGGGACTAATTGCAGGCTCATGAACTGCTTAGTGACAACAGATATTTGCTGGGTAAGACACATAGCTGCCACTTGAGCTAGAAATATTTCTTGTGTAACACTAAATTTGATGTAGTTTATGATGTAGATCCTCTTCCAGTGGAAATAATCCCTTTAAGCAGGGACTATGCATATTTATTTACATCTCATAGTTATATTGATTTACAAATCAGTAGAATACATAATCAGATACTTAATTAGGATCGTGCACTGCTGAACAGGAAGCCTGTAGTTATATTCTGGATAGTGGTGAACTACATGACATGGATGACTGGGAATCAATGTTTCCATGTGGTGATCACAGTGTCAAGTAAACTAGTTAAACAAAAATTGCATGCTGAGACTGACCATTATAAGGCAGTTTTGAAACAAAGCATGAGCTCTCTGCTCATAAGATGAGGCATCAGTTTTCTATTAGCTGAGCACACATCACTGGCCATAAACAAACAAAGATGAGTCACTACATATTAAGTGGAAAATCTGTAAATGAAAGCTCTCTGTACCAGGCAGATTTTTCTAAGGGTGACATAGTGGCAAGCCCTTGCAAGAGTTCTCTAAAAGGCACAGAATTAATTTATCCCCTCAAATTTACACCCTTGCAGGTTTCCGTGGGGTTCCCCCATAGCTGTGGTCCAGCAGATATGGTGGATACCAGGCAGGGCATGGTTTTATACCGCAGTAACTTCTGCACCTTTCAGCTTGCAAGGAAAAATTTGATATTTTTTCCTTCTCTCTCTAAGCTGAGCAAGGGAAACAATGTGCAATGTGATGCTGATGACTGTCCTGCATATGCTGTAATTAACAGTTAATACAGACAGTGCAAAAAACAGTGTCTAAGATTTGCTTGTTTTCTCTCTATTGCTGTAATTCCAATGAGTTTCCAGCTCAGGATCTATTGGATTTCAGCCATTTTCTCCCTCTGCTCAATTTCAGTGCTTCCAAGGAGGGGGTGAAAGGCCCCTCTGCTTGGAAACGCTCCTATGGGAGCATGAGGCTCTTCTGAAGAGTATGAGCCTATACATCAGAGGCAGCACCACTCCTGAAACAGCATGATTTGCTGCTGGGTACTTGAGATATACACAAATGTGCTACTGCTTGCCACACAAGTCCACTCTGCACTTCAACCCCCCTTTTTTCTTATTAACACTTTCAGCAAGTAATTTCTAAAAGTCAGTTCCCACTGTCATTATTTTCTTCAGGTTCCCACTGTACCCTCTTGAAAATTGCTGTCTGTTTGTTCTCCTTCCCAAAGGAGCAGAGCAGTTTTCCCGAGCTCTGATAAAACAGCAATGAGATTTTCCAGAGGCATGTTTCACCCATGATTTTATTTGCTCAGTACCCCCTGTTTACATTCTGACTCCAAGATTATCTGCAGACATTGCTCACTGACAATTTTTTTGGTGGTTGATGGTGAGGGTTTGAGGGGTTTTTTACCATGTTGCTTGTAAAGCAGCTCCTAGGACAGCAAGCCCTTGTATAGTGTGCTCATCATGCATATATTTAGCACCCTAATCTCTGCAACCAGCGCTTGTTATACTTTTCTTGACATTTTCTGGTATGCTTTTTGACATCTGCTTGCAAACTCCTGCAGCCTTTTCAGTCCTGATATTCACTTGTTTCATCTGATGTTGTTTCCATAGTCTTTAGATATGCAGATTCACTGCTTTCCTTCAAGTCTTGGCTGCTCAGTCATGCTAGGACAGTCAGTCGTGAAGGCTTTTTTTGTTGTTACTCAGCCCCAGAGTCATTATAGAGCCTCCTGGAAAAACATACTTTGCTGGTATTTTATTGTTATGCTATTTTTCCATAAAAAACACACAAAAAAAGCATCAACAAGAAACTAGAAGATATACACTAATCTATAACATAGCTCTGAGGAGCTGTAAGGATACAAGATGTAAAGTCCTGTTCTCCTACACAATTCTGACAATGTCATGGCATATTGTCAAAGAAAGAGAGATGGTAAAAGATTCTTCTGTGATGCAAGAAATTTGATCAAAGTGAGTTTGTGTGTCCTGTGGCACTACTTGTTGTCAAAAGTGACCCTTTCAAGCCACGGAAAACTGCAGTAACTGTCACAGTTTTTTGACATCACATGAATCATGTATCCTTTTTTTGCCTCCTTCCTCTCCCTGTTGAAAAAATTTGAGCATTTTACATTTCTTCCCACTAGTGTGCAGGTGATGCTGGCACTAGTGATGCCTGCACTAGTGTGCACCTGATGCACAAGAAAAAGCATAGCTCCTCTCTATATCTGTACATCTAAGCACAGTAATTGTGTGTGCAAACATTAGGACACTCACAAGAAAAAACTTTGAGTTTCTGGATAATTCTTCTCAGGTGATTCTTAAAACTTGATGAAGAATCAAATCATCAATAATCGCATTCAGGTGAAAAAAACCAGCAAACGTTTTGGCTTTGCCTTTTCTGTTTGAAGTATTTCTCATTTATTACTGAAAACTGCTCAGCCATGATGCCTACAGAAGAAAAGCATCACCCCTTGTATCCTTAAAGTAGTGTTTGCTAAAATTGCTAATGCTTACAATTCTCTCATTCAATGCTTTTATGGTTTGACTTCAGTGAGAAGAAAGAACTTCGTGTCTTGCTCCAACTGCTCCCTTGGTGGGGGGACTGATTCATGAGGGGAAAAGAAAATAAAACAACACCTGTGGGGTGAGACAAAGGCAAAAATCCAAAGTTCAAGAGAACAACAATAGCAACAAGAATCACAGAATCACAGAATCACAGAATGACCCAGGTTGGAAGGGACCTCAAGGATCATGTAGCTCCAACCCCCCTGCCTAGCAGGGCCACCAAACAAACACATTTACTAGATCAGGTTGCCCAGGGCCCCGTCCAACCTGGCCTTGAACCCCTCCAAGGACGGGGCATCCACAACCTCTCTCGGCAGCCTGTTCCAGGACCTAACCACTCTCCTAGTAAAGAACTTCCCCCTAACATCCAACCTAAATCTTCCCTCCTTCAACTTGGATCCATTTCCCCTAGTCCTGCTATTGTCAGCCCTTTCAAAGAGTTTACTCCCTTCCTGGGTGTAGGTTCCCTTCAGGTATTGCAAGGCTGCAATGAGGTCACCCCGCAGCCTTCTCTTCTCCACACTGAACAAGCCCAACTCCCTCAGCCTGTCCTCATAGGGGAGGTGCTCCAGCCCCCTGATCATCTTCGTGGCCCTCCTCTGGACCCTTTCCAAAATCTCTATGTCTTTTTTGTACTGAGGGCTCCACACCTGGACACAGTACTCCAGATGGGGCCTCACAAGAGCCGAGTAGAGTGGGACAATCACCTCCCTATCCCTGCTGACCACCCCTCGCCTGATGGAGCCCAGGATCCCATTTGCTTTCCGAGCTGCGAGAGCGCACTGCTGGCTCATGTTAAGTCTCTCGTCCATCAGGACCCCCAGGTCCTTCTCTGCCGAGCTGCTCTCAAGGACCACTCCTCCCAGCCTGTACAGGTGCCTGGGGTTCTTCCGGCCCAAGTGCATAACCTTGCACTTTGCTGCATTGAACCTCATTAGGTTCACCTGAGCCCAGCTTTCCAGTCTGTCGAGGTCCCTCTGAATGGCATCCCTTCCTTCCACCGTATCGACCGCACCACTCAGCTTGGTGTCATCAGCAAACTTGCTGAGGGTGCACTCAATTCCCTCATCCATGTCATTAATAAAGATGTTAAAAAGCACCGGTCCCAAGACAGACCCTTGGGGGACACCGCTCGTTACCGGCCTCCAGCTGGACATAGAGCCATTGACCACCACCCTCTGTCTGCGACCTTTCAACCAATTGCTTATCCATCTAGTTGTCCACCCATCAAATCCACTTCCCTCCAATTTGGAGATAAGCATGTGGTGGGGGACCATGTCAAAGGCCTTGCTCAGGTCCAGGTAAATTACATTGGTCGCCTTCCCTTTGTCCACCATCGCAGTCACTCCATCATAGAAGGCCACAAGATTAGTTAAGCATGACCTTCCCCTGGTGAAACTGTGCTGGCTGTCTTGGATCACATGCTCATTCTTTATGTGATCAAGCATGTTGTCCAGAAGGATCTGTTCCATGATCTTCCCAGTCACAGAGGTGAGACTCACCGACCTGTAGTTTCCTGGGTCCTCCCTGCTCCCCTTCTTGTATATGGGAGTGACATGACCCTTCCTCCAGTCATCCGGGACCTCACCTGACAGCCACGACTTCTCAAATATGATGGAAAAGATGGAAAAGAACAACATCAGGAGTGGAGGATATAGGGAGCAAATACAACACCACCCACAGCTGCCAACCATTCCATGAACTCAGCCACTACCAGGCTCCATGCCACACCAATTCCCTGGCTACTTCCTGCCTCCTTTCCTGGCTAGCCCTGGCTACCAGTGGGCGTGGCTTAGGTGGTAATGGGATGCTTGTTTCTGCCAGAATAAGCACTGTCCCTGCCAGAACCAGGACAATGCTTAGACCATAACTGACCACAAAGCATTGCTCCCATCTCTGTAACCTTTAGCAGAACAGGAGGATGAGTTGACTTCTTTGTGAATATAATTTATGGCACAGGCACAAATGTATATGAGTTTCTGCACTACTGTCTGCATGGACACCTACATAAAAACATATTTGTGAGCTACCTTCCATTCTTCATTCAAATCCCTAGAAACCCAGAGGCATGGAGATGAGATAGGTCCTGGAACAATATCCTATGTAACTGTCATTTCTTTACTAAAAAAAAATGAAACCACATACTTACAGATATTAACCATCATATACACTGAACCAGATAGTGTTCTTAGTTAGACCAGATTCTGTTCTCAGTTAGATGGGTCTCTGGTCACATTACTGACAGCTTAGAGTAATGGAACTGTGGTTGTATTAACATTTATAAAGTAGGTGAAAAACAATCAATACTACTGCATTTTTAGCTATTTTGCTGTGTCAAATGCCCATAAAGCACACAGAAGCTGAGGTCAAATTATTTGTATACTATGAGCTAATATGAGGATGTTATGCAATATATTAATCAAAGATCACTGTATTTTGCTCTATTATGTTAATATACAAATGAAATTAACATAGCTATGCAATTTATATACCATTCCTGAACACAATTTTTAGCTTTGTTCCTGTATTGCTATTTGGTATTGTTCATGAAAGGCTTGCTAAAAAAAATCAGGAAATTTTAAAACTAAATTATATGGTACCATATGGGTTAGATAGCCTAATATTTCATTATTTGTTACATATTGTGAGTTAATATATAACAGTAAAATATATTCAACTATACTTTTGATATCTATGCTTAGAAAGGGGTGGACATTGTGTTACCCATAAAAACCACAGGCTCTTTATTTCCCTTCAAAAATCTACCATAATCCCACCATCCACCCAGGATGAATTCTTGGACCATTCTATGCTACAGAAAAAGGAACTTCAAGAAAGCACTAAAGAGGTTGACCCACTGCTTTTTGGGTTTTTTTTAGGAGCCATCTCAATGCCCATGAATTTCTGACAGCCTCTTCTAAAGGGAATACACCTCCAACAAATACTGTGTTATGGTCACACATTGAAACACTTTGTTCAGATGGGATCAAAATTTGGCAGAATTAATTAATCTTTCTTGATTACACTTAACTGTCTTCTACACACTCTAAGGAAGAAGATCCTAGTTTTAGCGTAGGATCAGCAACAATTGTATAGAATATCACGAAACAGAAATCTAATTGTTTTTGAGATATAAGACACAAAAGCACAAGCAAATGGGAACAAGAACAGCTGTGAAGTGATCACTGTGTAAGTGATCTTGTTAGGTCTTCCTTTTCTCTGTATGCTTCTACAGATCAGCAGCACAGCATTTTTAAATTAGAAAGCAGTACTTTCATGTAATTTTATCCCTCACAGAAATTACAAGTGAACTGTGAACTTGATCCTGTGTTCTACACAGGTAACCTTTTTCAATACTGCATGCTGCTTTTTTTCACCTATTCAAGGCTGTTTTAAAATCCTCAATGTTTTTTTCTGTTTGCAATAAGAAGAAATAATTGACAGCTTTCTTTTTTTTTTTTCAAGTTCATAATGGCAAATATTTTTACAGCATGAGAAAATATCGGTAAACTATTGTAGTTCAGATCTTACTGCATTATTTTAGGGTGGAGGTGGGGGAGGCCAAGTCAAGAACTGATTTTCTGCAGAAATTGATGCCTCCTTAGATCTGTAAACATTGAGCTGAAGCACTTGACTTCCTGAGGTGAAATAAGTTACTTCCAGCAGTTGCTAAGATATCATTAATAGTCATACGTGCAATAAATAACAACATGCGAATTAGCTCCTAAGAGATATATGGCTGCAAATTGCAGCAACAAATCACTGCGCATGTAAGAGAGCGATCATTACTCCAGTGTGCACAAAAGCTGTTTTAACAACTGTATTCTTTATGGTGAAGCTCACCCTAATTAGCCTTTCAGATTCCTGAGGGAAACATCGGCACAGCATTTGACATTGCAATGTTTGATCCAGTGGTGGGGAAGGGAGGTTTGTTTCTAAACCTAGAAAGCATGGGGCCACGAGCTTAGCTTTCAATTAGGTCACTTCTATTAGTGGGAGGGTGGGTAGTAAATAGTACTTTCAGGAAAAGACTTTGGAAGTAAATTAATAATTAATTGATTTGGTGTATGTAATTGTTTCATAAGATAGCTATTTAGTTGGAGGACTATCTTGCTATTAACTGCATATGCATAAGTACACATGTGTATGCAATAAAAAATATCACTGTTGTGTTAGTCTTTCTTCTTCTAGCTCTACACAAGTGAGTTTAGTCCCATTTGCTTACCCTGCTCAAAGGGAAACTTGTAGGAAACTGCTGAAATAAAGTCAGATTTTGCTAACCCAAACATGAGGGAATGACTGAAGTCAATGCTGATGCAGAACCATTGAGGCTCTTCAGAGATTCTGAGCAACAACCCATCAGGCAGTGATGTGTCTGGTTGCTGGCCACTCTGAAGGCTAAACTGTAGGTGCATTGTTCCCTAAAGGAGTTCTGAAAAATAGGTGTTGAATTGCTGAGGTTGAATGAGAAGACTGATGTGTTTTAAAGTAAGGTAGCATGTCGGATATCCTGAGTAAATGGGGACATCCAACCTGGTTCCTCTCCCATGGATGGTAGTATTGGATCAGTCTCCTTGTGGAACTGTCTCATTTTGTGAAGCACCAACACTTCACCATACACAGGGAAGAGGGTGATGATCAAAAGGAAGATGCCCATGCATGATATGTTATTCATTAATGCAGTGCTCAGCAAGCACAATGGCTGAGCTCATGCTGGTATTTCCAGCTGTCATAGAATGACCAAACTGCAGGCTCTAGAAGATAGGGATGGCACATAAAAAAAAGACTGGGATTTAAGCTACTTAATTTTTATTTTCCTTTTTAAGAGAGTGGAAGTCTTTCCTGCTGACTCATTGATACTGTAAGCTGCTCCTTCAATCTCATATGCTTTATAGAACACCAAGAAACCTATATGGAGCTATAGATTCTTCCCTGATTGCAAGTTACCTGGAATTCTTCTGTGGATTAATCCTGAATTTGATACCTGTGTAGAATCTGGGAATGGTTTGAGACAGCAGTGCTATTTGCTCAGACATTCTAAGCATACAACCGTGTACCTGACATTTGCAATTGCCTTTGACTAAATAGAGTTAAAAACTGAAGAGGAATCATTTGGTAAGACATGCACACATAAACCAACACTTCCTTAAAAAGCAAGCATTAGGTAGGACTGGTACTCTATTGCTGGCCCAGACAGCTCCAACTCAAATAAGTGCAGTTTTAAAAAATTCTTTCTAATAGGTTGACACTGAAAAATTGTGCTAAGAGCTTAAAAACTGAAGGAAATCAATTACCTCTTTTCCCACTTCCCACTCCTCACACTAGAGCCCACCAAGGGTTTTATTTATAAATTTTTATAAACAGATGATGCAAACTTTAAAAAAAGTGTAATGGGGATCATGTTTTCATATTCCAAGGGTATACATCTCCTTTAAAATATGTATGTTAAATGCCAAAGTGTATGCAAATATGGCTCTTGTAGGCTAATTTTGACTGGGAAGAAACACCTTTGACATTTAGAGAGAATCTGTATGTTAAAATGAAATTGATGTAATTGAAATGTAAGCACTGTCATTTTTTGCAGAACAATTATAAGCTCATTTAATAGATTTTTCTCATTTACTCTCTGTTGTATTGTGAGTTGACACAGTGATGCAGATAAAGCAGATCACTGGCTGCTCTGGAGATGTGGTTTTGATCCCATCATCAGTGCAATAGTCTGAAATATGCAATATATTAGCCCAGTGGAAATGTGATAACTTGAAAATTCATAACTCGAAAATTCATAACTCTATTGTATCATGAGGCATAAATCTTTCTGCTGGGGAGGGACTTGTAGGTAGGCTCTGAGAGAGTATCTGATCAAGTGATTTGTTCCTGAGAGTCTGTCTGTGAAGCACTGAATCAACAAGCACTTCAGCATGTGCACAAGTCCCTTTGAAGCCATCCAGACTCAACACATACTTAAGTGCTTTGCTGAATAAAGGTGGAAACTAGTGTGTTTAGCTTTTAGCACATGCTCAAGCACATTTTTTTCCTAAACCAGGGCCCGAGTCACTTAAAAAAAAATTTAAAAATTACACACACATGCACTGGCATCACATCCTAGACATTTTATGAAGAGTAAGTTTTTCCATAACAGAATCAGCAGGAACTATTGTTAAACGCAGCCATGTCAATAACACATAGCGTGGATCTGTGAGCCAAGTGGAAAATAGCTCTTGTGCTCAGGGATCTGCTCTGACAGGAAAATGGGACTCCCCAACTCCAAAGCAAAGAAGAGGCTACAAAGCGAAACTGATAAGTGGGAAGGGCTGCCAGTAAAAATCCAGACGCTTTCTGTAACACATGTGAGTGTACATGAAAATGGGAAGCATGTTGATTATCTAAGAAAAAAAAGGGTTTTTTTTCCCTTCACTTTTCAGTCATTGCTATTTTTCAAGATGTGCAACCAAAATCCAAGGTGTTTTCTGCTAGTCTACAGGCTTCTGGATAATGTCCTTGCTTGTCCTTTTCCTTGTTCTTTTATGTGTCAGCAATTATTGACCTCAGCCTTCATTTCTGATGAGCTGTATAAAACATTAATAAATTATGAGGGGTAAAAAAATGTTGTGGTGCATAATAAAATCACCTGTATTACAAATAAAATGTTCGCTTCTGAGATTGCCAGCTATTTTTACATTCACTGCTTGAAGTGTTTAAACACCATAGTGCTTTAAACGAAATCAACAAGAAAATCCATTAAAAAATGAAGTTCTGTTAGAGAAGGATAAGAATGTTGGTCAGTACTCAGGACTGGTAAAATATCAGGGAGAAAAGTGTGAAGCTTTCTTTAGTGAAATTGGTAAACAATGATGCTATGATTTGTTTTTAAATAGGGGATTTGGACAATAAAGAAAGTCAAGGGGAGAGCTAGATTTTATATTCTAGCAAAACGAGCCCCAAGAATAGGAAGAGAGGATTATACAGAATATTACCCTCCCAAGAGGAAAACAATTTTTGTCCTTTTTCCCTGTGTCATGTGTCTATCTTCTAACAGATCTCCATCACAGTGTAATCACAGATTCATATCAGTGGAGTTCATCTCAGCCGTCTGCTTTCATTCTGCTACATGCATACCAAAGAGGAAACCATTAGACTGTTGACAGGACAATATCTTGCAAAAATCTGCAGGTTTGGTGCCACGGCAAACCATCCTGGCCTGCATCAAGAGAAGTGTGGCCAGCAGGTCAAGGGAGGTGATTTTGCCTTGACTCTGGTAAGTCCCCACCTGGAGTTACTGTGTCCAGTTCTGGAGCTCTCTACTAAAGAAGGACATTGAGCAGTTGGAGCAGGTACAGAGGAGGGCCATGAAGATGATGAGAGGGCTGGAGCACCTCCCTTCTGAGGACAGGCTGAAGGAGTAGGGGTTGTTCATCCTGGAGAAGACTCAGAGGGGACCCCATAGGAGACTTGCAATACTTGAAGTGGACTACAGAAAGGCTGGGGTAGGACACTTTAATGGGTTATGTTATGGCAGGACTAGGAATAATGGATGTAAATTGGAAGAGAGGACATTCAAGCTGGAGATAAGAAGGTTAGTGTGGTGAGACACTGGAACAGATTGCCCAGAGAGGTTGTGGATGCCCCCTCTCTGGAAGTGTTTAAGGCCAGGCTGGATGAGGCACCGAGCAACCCGGTGTAGTGGGAGGTGTTCCTGCTTATGGCAGGGGGGCTGGAACTAGATGATCTTTAAGGTTCCTTCCAACCCAAACCATTCTATGATTCTATGATCCTGCAAAATCTGGGTAGAGGCAAAATATATTGGGTTTTTAGCTTCAATTTGCCCCTTGGCAATTTATAAGCTTGATTTTATCCATCAGATCTCAAGCTGACCCCTTATCACAGCTCATTCTGGGAGTTTTTAAAATACAAATGAAAGGATATGCATGATTACAACATTAGCAGTATCCAAGTCACAGTGTCTGGGCTGGGATTCCAGGGTTTCCAGGCTGGGGCTACACTGCATAGATGGTTGGAAGACATCCACTTGATTCTCTGAGAGCTTCTTCTACCTCTCTTCATGCGAGGCAAGGCTGATAATGTCCACCTTCCTCCTAAACCATGACCTTCAGCTCCCAAGGAGATGGGTGGCAGTCATGAAACAAAGGAAGGGGTTTCTTTCTACTTGAAGGAGACAGATATACTTCTTACGTGAGGGGAAGAAATCTTGTATCTCTTTACTTTCTCTCCCTTAAATCCAGAGATGTACCTCCCTGATCTTTGCTCATCCCTGATGGCCTCAAGCAGAGGGCTCCAAGCAGAACAAGTCACTGTGGCACAGTTCTATATCTCCTTCACAATGAAGACAAAAGTAAGTGTGTCAAGCAAGCCTGTTACATATTGACTATTTTCGACTTTTGTCAAGTGTTTCCCAGCAAGGAAATTCCCCGAAGTGGGACAATCTGCAATGCTGGATCAGTGAGCACTCTGTGTGAACTTAGGCCACTGATTTAGATGGATAATTGAGCCATACTAGTGTAGGAAATGCTATGGAAGAGAAGTTATTAACTTTGTGGGTTTTGTTTTTTTGGTATTTTTTTTTGTCAGAGGGGGAAAGGAGTCTCTCTGAAAGGGATACAGTTGGTACTGCTAGTGTGAAAATGGGCCTCTGCAGCTTGGGGCAGCCTTAAACTTCTAGGTCCAGCTACTTGCTGCAGCTTATCCTCTGCTCCTTCCAGGATCAGACTCAAGTCATCCCCTCTGCTGGCTGAACCTCCTCTGCAAAAAACCCCAGGTGGATATCCCAGAATCAACTTGGAGTGTTTTTTATCCTGTGCAGGTGACCAAAGGACTGGGATATGGCAAAGAAGCAGGAGTAGGATACAAGCATTTCATTATAGGTGTTTGCTGGCTGCAGTCACTGAGTTGTTACTGATTAATTTTGAGTGAATTGGTCTTTTCCTGAGATCACAAACTCTTCTGAAGTATTTTATGCAGGCAAATGAGAAGCACAATAGTTAAAAAAGTAAAAAAATAAAATTAACACCGTGTGTCTAAGTTTAGGCACCTAAATCCATACATAGACCCCTAAAAATAAGTCTCACTATCAGAAGGTCATAATTTTTTGAGAGTGAAGCTAGCAATTTAGGTAGCTAAATGTAAACTGAGGTGCCTGAGTTTAGCTAGTTGGGAAGTAACATCTTTGACCTAAACCCAAGCCCTTCTGTCTTTGGAGACAACATCCTTGCCGGAAATGCAAAAAATTAATATGTACAGTGTTTTACAGACATGTTCTGTTCTTAATTTTTCCACAAAGAAACAATGATTTAAAAAAGCCCTAAAGTCTGTGAGCTTTTTTAAAGTGGGAGATAATTAATGTGAATCAGTCCGTAGAAACAATACAGGATTATTTTCACATTTGTTTAGGATTAAGCTGCTTCCCCGAAGTACTTCCACATGTATGCTAATTAATTTTACTACAAAATGAAGAATCCCACAATGAAGGGCAAAGACAAAAGTCTTCTAAACCATGCCTTATTCAATAAGAATTTATCACCATGTTCCAGGCCAACAGGGCCAACCCTTTGGGGTTATCTCCTGCTGAGCCACATAGGTTCCCATCCCTTGATACCTAAGTGAGTGGGAAGACCTCTGTTTGCTAAAGAGTAGACTATTAGCATCCTCTCATGAAGTAGAAGGTTTTTCTAGTGAAGGAGGTCACAGGCACTCCTCTGCAGTGGGACCAAGAAAAAATGTTTGTTTCACCTTCAGAGCCTTGCAGGAGCTAGGATTGCAATAAGTTTATTGCAGTCTTCAACTCACCAGTTACTTTTTAACTCACCATAGAGTTGCATCATCACACAGGGAGCTTCAAAGGCTATTTAGTCTATCCTCCTTGCAGTAAGTGAGGATATCTTGCACTAAATTCAAATTGCTCAGAGCCTCATCAAGCCTGTTCTGAATGCTCCAGGGATGGGGCGTCCTTCCATCTGGGCAACCTGTTCCAGTGTCTCACCACCTCATAATAAAGAACATTTTCCTAGTGTCTAATCAGAACCTGCCCTGCTCTAGTTTAAAACCATTGTCCCTCATTCTGTTACTCAAGGACGTTGCAAACAGTCTCTCCTCAACTTTCACATAGGCCCCCTTCAGGCACTGGAAGACAGGTATAATGTCTTCCTGGAGCCTTCTTCCTCTTTTCCATTGAACAAATCCAACTCTCTCAGCTCCTCAGGGTTAGTATGAATTTCTCAACCTAGTGCATCTTATTTTTTCAGTATCAAAAAAAAAAGCTTTTATTTTAATGCCAGTCCAAATCATCTGAGCATAGCATGTTGATATGGTTAGGTTATTGACATGGGGAAACTATATTCTTGCATATTTGTGTCTAGGTTTTTTTTTTTATTCTCTTTACTCCATTTCTGTCTTGACTGATGGAGCAGCTCTTGGAGTAGGTAGTCATGAGCACATGCAGTCCTAGCGCTATGACCTTCCATTTTTGCTGGATTATTTGCATATACTATAAACAAAACCTAAAGGATATATCTGCATCTAAGGAGGCAGCCAGGTGAGGAACTTATGGGAAGTGAGTAGCAGAGCTGTGGTAGCCTGGAGCCATTGATGCTGCTGGCAGCAGCAGAGAAATCACAGCAATATGTTTGCTCCACCTGTATGCTTCACTCTGCCAGGGTAATCATTTATGTCTTCACCCTGTAAACTGGATAACTAAGATCACCAAAGATAGCCTTTTTTCTGGAGATATAATGAAAGGAAACCTTCTGCCCAGCCTTGCTCATGAAAACAGAGGATGATCTAACAGAGCTCTTGGAAAGCTGAGAATCCCTTACACCCCAGTCTGGTCCCATGACAACCCCGTATGTGCACTTTTTCTTGTGCACTTTTTCTGGTGCACTTTTACTCTCCATGCATTTCCAGTTCATCCCTGTTCCTAAGCACCCAATGAACATGGGGCTACACCACCAGCAATACAGATGAGGATCTTCTTTAATGGAAACCAGAGCATGGGGTCATGTGGTGATTGCATAGGTGTCACTTATTGACAGGATACACACATCTACCAGCAGAAAAATAATCTAGTGTGGATGATATCGTTTGGATTTTGTTTATGCAGAGTTTTCTTTTGTTCTTTTGTAATGATGTCATCATGTAAAGGACTAAATTCACGCTTTAACAGTTTTCTCAGAGCCAGAATAAGTTACTAGACTGAGGAAAAGAGAGAGAGATGGCTGCTTGTTTAACGCAGTTTTCTATGTCACATTCATTGGTTGCAGATTTAACAATATGTAGGTCCTGTCCTGTAACTGCTTTCTACCATCTGAATTGGGTGTCCAGAATACAGATAAAATACTGATTTTTTATATTCTGGTGTAGGTCAGTGATTGTTAAAAATCATACTGACGGTTCTTCTATACACAAATCACGTTTTGAATGCAGATCAGTATACATGGCTTCTTTTCAGAGTGAAGAGTAATTCTGTCTTATCAGACATCTGTCGATATTGCTATTTCTGAACTTCAGTGGATGCTGTATCACACAGCCACTTTGGGGTTTTTTGTTGTCAGAGCAATTTCTTCTGCAGCTCTTCAGCTGCATCTCTGCTTTCAATGCCTGATGCTCTTTGCTGTGAGTGACCGGGGGGACACAGGTTATTTTCAGCTGTGCAACCTCTCTGCCAGAAGCAGGAAAAGCTTCTAAAGAGCTGTTATGCTCATTCAGCTGCACATAGATACACTCTTCGTTTCTCACACGGGCCTGATGCTTGGCATGGTTACAGCCTGCCAAAGACAAATTTGGTACTGAATTTCAGAGATTGCAAAGGTAAATGGAAGGTGCAGTCCAGTTCACTTTTGCTACCTTAACTTCAAAGGGTGTCCCAGAGGAAGAGTACCAATAATAGCAGACTTGACTCCTTGAGATTTGCTCTGGGATAAATCCAGCACATGTCCACTTCATGCAACTTGCCAGATCCAACACTGAAGCAATTTATATTAAGAATGGGAAATATGCAAGGTTTTGAAAATGATGAAACAACACTCATTCTTTTCAGGATGATGAAAGCTATAGATTCATTCTTTTCTCCCATATAACAGAAAATAAAAAAAAGAGGAAAGGGCCTCAAGGTGCACCAGGGATGGTTTAGACTGAACATTAGAAAAGAAATTTACGCTGAAAGGGTTATGAAACATAGGGACAGGCTGCCCAGGGAAGGGGTTGAGACACCCTTGCCAGAAGCGTTTAAGACACAGTGCTTAGAGCTATAGGCTAGAGATGGTTTTTGCTAGGATTAGTTGATGGTTGGACTTGATCTGAAGGGTCCTTTTCAACCAAGATGATTCTGATTCTACAGGGCTGGAGTCAAATCAAAATTTAAATCATGGCACTTCCCTTCCATCTTCAGAAATTAATACAAAGAGCATGGCCAGGCAGGTGAAGGAGCTTTCAAAGCTACCAGAGGGAATGGCAAGGTATTCAGGGTGTTTAAATGTTGAGGGCACATTTAAAAAACAGGATACACTTGCGACTTTATAACAAATAGTGTGAGTATGATTAAAATTATGTTCTTAAACTGCACATACTTCCATGTGAAACCTGTTATCTCTCAGAAACAAAGGCAGCTTATGTCAGTGTACTTTAAGCTGTTTGCAAAGCAGCATAGATGAGGGCAAGCAGAGTCCAAAACTGAAGAAGGGATATAGAGAGGTAGATAACTGCAACTTCTTTGTGTGAAGCGATGTGGATGAGTCTCTCCAGGCTGAGGGATTTTTGAAGGGTGACAAACACCATCTGCAGCCCCACTAAAGCTGAGCTCATAATCTGAAACAGGAATGACCAGACATGTTCCTTAGGGAGTCACATGCATCCCAATACAACACTCCAATGGCCTATACTGCTGTTCTGTACAGGCAGAATTTCACATGAATAACGCAAATTTTTGGCTTGAAACAAAGACCTGACCCCTGCAAGATTTCCCTTTTTTTTTTTTTTTACAGGACTGGATTCTGCTCGTTGCCAGGGAAGTAATAAAATGGATATTAGGGGTAAGTATTTACACTGAAAGGGTTTTTGAGCATTATGACAGTCTGCTCAGGGAAGCGACTGAACCCCCATCCCTGGAGAAATTTTAGAAATGAGCAGACAGAAAATACATACATGGTTTAGTGATGGTTCTTATTAGAGTTGGGTTGATGGTTGGACTTGATGATCCTTTCCAACACAGGTACTGGACAGCTGTACTAAGGCAGATATAACCTTAAAGGAGAACAGCCAAAGAAGGTTAAGGGTGCATTTTCAGAGCTGTGCATAGTCATTTAGCCATATGACTCCCATTAAGACAAATTAGTAAATCACCATGCACCATTTTTAATGAAATCCCTTGAGTCACCTCCTTAAGAAACCTTGTGCAGTAGCTTCATATCACAAGTTTGATAACCCCTAAAAGCTCTAATACGACCTATCCCAATCCTGAAAAGGTGTTCTTTGGACCATTGCACTTGATTAATTACTGAAAAAGTCTTGTGCAGGTGTTTCATGCTGTACCATTTAAATTTGAAGTCATCACCTGAGTTTCAACTAGGACTTTAACAAAGAGATGGAGTTACATTTTCTCTGTTTGCCTTTATTCAAGATTGCACATTTCACAGCTTCCAGCTGCCTGTCTGTGTGCATTGTGAACAAACTGGTGGGTTTTTTCACATAAGCCTGAACAGACCTCAACCAGCAGATAACTAAGCAATACAACCATTTTAATTTCCTTCCTCAGTGGTTAATAGATTAAAAAAAACCCTTAACCTAAATCTTCCATATCAAAGTAAACTGCTATCCACTTTTAAATAATAATACATTTAACTGCTTGACACATCAGCTGGAATGATTAAATTATGTAGCAGTAGAGATATCTCAGGAAGCAATGACAGGTGGCACAAACCTACCAACAGCAGTTTGAAATGGTGCAGGGAGGGGGAAGCATTTTTGAATGTCAAGACAACAGCAGCACCCGCCTTGCTGTTTCCCTGTGAAATATGGCTGCTGGTTTGTACATCCATTTTGCCATTCAATCCTCATCTCTTTTCTTTGGTGCAATCATTTTGTATCTACTATGGGCTGAGATATGTGTTTGTATATGTACATATGTGTATAGATAGATGACTACAAGTAAGGACCAAGTTACCCTCTTTCTTCATTTTGTGCCATTAGAGGCGTGTTAGAAGGAAAGTGTGTTTGCAGGACACTGTGCCCTGGTTAGAAGCATACTGAAAGAGGAAAACCCCCCAGCTGGAGTGAACATATACCCCTGCTCATAAGCACATCATAGAGTTTTTCCCTTTGGATCAGCCTATGGAGAGAGTCAGGCAGATGAAAATACAATTTTTGCACTTCTTTCCTAGAAGAAAATGTATTTCAAGATTTGTTAGCTAATCCACACCCCTGAGCTGTTGAGACAGTTTTCTAGGCTGTGTGACTGGCAGGTCAGTACTGTGATGAGAGGATGAACCTCACAGAAGTAGTCTCTATGCTCCTTTTTCCTCTTCTAATGCTGCTGTGGAGAATAGGCTTAAAGGCAGTTATTACTATTGGCTTTTCACTAGTCCAGAAGCCATCACATGGATCATACAGAATGAGTTGGGTGGGAAGGGGCCTTAAAGACCATCTGGTTATAATCTCTCTGCCACTTGCCACTTGTTGTATGAGGTCTCTACCATTTTCAGTGACAGCTGAAAGGCTGAGAAAGCTATTCACTTAGTTGGTGATCTATTTGTAAGGGGCAGCTCTAGAGTAATCCAGAATTCCCTTAGGGAACATCAAGGTTGAAAGCCACTCAGTGTTCCTATGCTGAACACAATTGCTACACCACTGCATTCACACCAACAGTTTTTTGACAGAAGGTTTCAGAGAGGTTGGAGAGAGTCTTCTCTACCAAGCAACAGGTGAAAGGACAAGAGGAAATGGCCTCAGGCTGTGTCAGGGGAGGTTTACATGGAATCTTAGGAAAAATTTTTACCCTGAAAAGAGGTACACTGAAATAGTCTGCCTAGGGGAAGAGCTGAGGCACCATCCCTGAAGGTACTTAAGAGACAGGTAGATATGGATCTTAGAGCTATGGTTAGTGATGATTCTTGTCAGAGTTTGGTCAATGATTTGACCCTGTGATCTGAAAGATCCCTTCCAACCAAGGCGATTCTATGTTTCTACGATTTTATTCTAGAAAAGCCTCAGACAAACAATTTAGCATCAGCCACGTAGAAGACAGCAGTCAGCTCTTGAGGAACCACTTATACTTGCAGGCACTGTTGGATTTCTTTCTTGATGCATCGTGTCAAACAGACAAAAGCCAGCAAGGGAAAGCTCCTCTGGGTGTCAGCCCTGATGAGTGATGAGGGAGAATAAGGAGGTGCAAACATTAAGCAAAACCTCCTGTTACATATTTGGATGTTTAGTGAAAGGCTCACACATCTAATTGCTAGAAATGCATTTCTTCCTTCTTAAAGGCCTGACTAACTTCTCTTTGCTGGCTTTTTGCTGGTTTTGGAGCCATTGAAAGGCATGTCCAACAGGCAATTGCATGTCTCACTGCTTCAGGCTGAACAGCTTAAAATGTCTAGTACAACAGTGTTGCACAAATTTCTCCAGGAGACGATGGTAATCCAAGCTGGTTTTCCATACTCAGTATTAAACATAAAAGTTTCCATTGTGACGTGGAGCCTGTTTTTTGCATAACATGATTAATCCAGCCTTCTGAAGAGCAGGGTTCTGAGAAGCCCCCTGGTCCATGTGGAAATAAGAAGTAATTATTATGTTCCTCAAATGGGACAGGAAGACACAAGTCTGGTGATTCATTTCTTATACTCTTCAGTATACTCTTCACCTGTTTTCCTCCACAGAGGCAAGTGTAGAATAATTTCTCCTTCCCCTACAAGCAAGACTTCATCTCAGTCTAACAAACATCCAGAGGCAACAACCTCCTGTAAAAGTGGTTCCCAAGAGACTTTCCACTACTCTTGTTAAAGTACTAGTTATGACATACCCTCTCGATTCCTTTTCCCTGTGAATCAAATTCAGCACCTATGCAGCCTAAAAATGTTAATTCTGCAATGTGACAAAATCACAAACAAAACCTGTGACTTAATTTTTGATTGCTTATGAGAAATCATAGAAAATAAGAATTATCTCACAAAAGAGCAATGGGAGAAGTTATCCATGGCTATTCAAGACTTACAGCTCCTTAACATATAGGTATATTTTCCAATACGTATTTGATTTCTAGCATTATTTTTAGAAATTGCCAAAGAAATAAATGGTTTTGCTCAAGACATATAGAAGAGGAATTAGAGAGAAAAAGCCTTTAAGGAATTTTAAACAATTGGAAAAATTGTCTACAATTGTCTACATGATGAGAGAAAAATACTACTTCTCCACATATTTAGTGATTTCTCTACACAGAAAATATATCCCATTAATCATGTAAGAATAGTTCATTTAGTTTAGGTCTTTTTGTCTAGCAAACCATTTAGTTTAAACTAAAGATCTGTAAGCTTACTTTTTAAGTTTGAGAGAATGCTGGTTTCAGTCTCATAAAAATCTTAGTATTTTTTTCTAAATAATCTTCACCTCATATTAAGGCAAAGTAAAAACTTCTTTTTTTTCCAAATTGAAATTCCACAGTATTCTTTTTAAAAATAGGAAACTGTAGAAACCATTTGGTGTTTTTGAAAGGAAATACATTTCTTAGGCTCACTTAGGCTCTGTGGTTTCCAGCAGTCTGACCTGGCAAGATACTGAAGAACCTGGGACATAGACGGGAGCCGGAAACTTGGTGAATATTCTGGGCATTCAAGAGCCAGAAATTCATAACTCCTTTTTGGACAAGCTCTTAGAAAGTGCATAAAAGTCACTAGTCTTCAAGACTGAAGTTCTGGTGAGTTGAAAAAAGTCCAGAACACACTAAGTCTTAGAATTACACAATTCAATTAATCTAGAAATGAGACCAATGGGTTAGCAGGGAATGTGGGAGGAGGCTGTGATCAGTCTCCATAGACAGGGTTAGAGAAAGGTGAGGAGTCAGAGTAGATCTACTAAAGCAAAAGAAGATTTTGGTACTTGTATAAATAGGTGTAAATGCATTGTTAATTAATTTTGGTGGCATAGTGTCAAATTACCAGAGCAGTGAAAAATAGACTTCAATAACATGCAAAGGGATCAGAAAGGCTCTTCAGATGTTGCATAGTCTGATTCTAAGCATTTAATTGGACTCCAATAAGACAGCAAGAGATAAGTGTGATGAACCTTGAAAAACTCAATGAACCTTGCCACCATATGTGTTCTACAAACTACTTCAGTTTCGGCTAATCAGAATTCTCCTGCAATGCTGTCGTCAGATTACAGAGTTGCTCAATTTACATGACAACATGAGGCTACAGGGGGCTGTTACCAACTGGCTGAAGTAGTTCAGTAGACAGTATCTTCTTCTCCACCAAAGAGAGGATCATTGCAGTTATGCAACTTGATAAAAACTTTCAGGTGTGATAGTAGTCTTAATATGCCAGGTGAAAGTTGGTAAGACTCGAGGTCTGAACACCATTGCAGGTAACTTTGCTGAAAAGGCATATTTGTCAAAATTCTCTCTCAAAAAGGACATAATTAAGCAGTTCCAAGTGACATGACCTCTCTGTGTGCAAATTGTGCATGCCTGCCACACAGTACTGGGGACCTGATATAGAGCACTGCTATCCATTTCTGCCCATGTTTTTGTTCGTTCCAACCGGAAATAAATAAGTAGGAAGTGGAAAGGAGAAGTGGAATCATCCTAATTCAGCTATAGCTTCAGCCTGGCCTGACATTCAAGTCAAAGTTTTTGCAAATGCTTCTGAAAGTCTCACATCTTTTGTGTACTTTTGCATTCATTCCAGTAGGACATAGATCTTGCTATGATATTTATTAAGTTGTAATGTACTAAATCTTTTCCCTAGGAGGGAAATTTAAGGGACAATTATGGAACCTTGGATCTTTCACTGAAAATACCATAGAATCATAGAATCACAGAGTTGGAATGTACTTTCAAAGGTCATCTAGTCCAACCCCCCTTTAGTATTATATTGCATCATCAATTTTATCAGTGGTATGCCCTAAAAGAGTTTCTAACACCTGTGCTAAAATAAAATCATCCCTGGCAATTTCTTACCAGTAAGAAATTTCTTGCCATCTTGTGAGTTTGTCTTTCAGAGTATCAGGCAATGAAATTTTTCATATTTGTCTGTGACGTCACATGAGATTTCTTGCTATTAGTTCAGGATTTTTAGGACATAAAACATCTTTACAGTTGTGAACATAAACAAAAATTGATAAATCTGTGGAAAAAAATCTCAATAAAGCAGTCTGAACATAAAGCATGTATTTATTTATGATAGAAAACTAGCTCTACCCATTCTGCTTAAGCTTTCAGAGGATGTTAGCTTCCAAAGCTGAGGTGCTCTAGTTTTCCAGTCAATTCTACAGGGTATGTTTCACTTGAAATTATAAACCTAACGATATTGGAAATGCTGGAAGAAGCTTTACAATAACCCACCTAAATTGCTATTGCATTCTCTGAAGTGTATTTCACTTTTTTTAGAGCCTCTGTATGAGAGACATTAGTGGAAAGAACTTTTCTATCATTTTATTTCCCTGTTCTCAATGCTTCATCCTTCTCTGGAGTGCTTTGAAAATAGTGATATTAAATGGAAGGGCACACCAGAGTGACTTGTTAATCTTCCTGTTGCTCAGTTTTCTGTTGTGCCATTTTATCTCATTACAATGCTCCCCAATTTGACAAGCAGAACTGTTCAAGACTACTTGATGTATGATAGATAAGCCTGTATCAATTCACACTCATTCCACTCGTACAAATTAAAGTTCTCCTGGGAATATGTTCAAGCAATCAATGATGATAAGCAGTAATAGTTGCTGGAATGACACCACTGCAATAAAGGACATCTGTGATCTTAGTTCTGCTGATTAATTTGTTTTATTTGTAACCTAACAAAAAGCATGTTTTGCATTAAGAAAATCAAGACTATGGTCATTGTCTGGAAGTGTTTATAACAAAGGAATATTTCATTGTGTTGTGTACACAATGGCCTCCTTCACATATATGAGCCTTAACTGGAACCTTAAACCACTGCCCAAAAAGTGAGGATGGGACAACTCCCTTTGAAGACAGTGAGGTAGAGTGAAACTGATACTTAAATATTCGTAGGGTACAGAACTTCCATAACATTTCTACTGGGATAATTTTAAATCTTTATCTACTTGATAGATTCTTTTTTGGGCCATTGTTTATTTGCCCAGGGCTATTAATGTGACCATGATCACTGCAATCTATCATAAAATGGTCACTTCCCTGCTGCAGAAAAAATCTAAGAAGCAATGAAAGACGGAGACTACCATCAATACTCGTAGATGGTGTTTTACCCCTACCTCTGAGTTGATGGCACATCAATGCAACAGTATGTTCCAAAAAAGACCACATATAGGAACCTGCCCATCTGTCTCTCTGTGTCTGACGTAGAGAGCCTAAATGAGCACATCACCCTAGAGGTGATGGGCTGCAGCAGAACACGGCCACTTTAGCCAAAGACTGGGGAATGGCAGGGGAAGGTCTGCAACTCTCAGACACTGAAGCCATCAGGTATTTATAATATGCTGCCCACATAAGATGAACAAGAAATGAGTCAGCCAATTTATCACCATGTGGCCTGGAGGCATCTTTGTTTCTGCTTTCACTTGCTGCATTCTTTTACTCTTGGGAAAGGTTCTGGTCTGGTAATATTGAGTAAAACTGAAATTAAGAGACAAGTTCTCTGGAAGTAAAACTACCTCGAACCAGATCTGATGGCATGTATATGAAGACAGCAAGGAAGTACTGTGCTCTATCCTAAATTTATTGTTATTTTTTTTTCTAGCAAGATCACTTATTATTTGCTAAGAATCAGCTATGTCTGATGTTTCAGTAGCCTAGCTAATGAATAATAGAAGACTGAAAAACTGGTTTCATATCTCTTTTAATATTAATCATGTTCACATCAACTGTTTGCCCTTATTTGGCTTAGACCAAATCCCTAGCTATAATACATGCATCTGATATGAATGGGGATGATAACTGTAGATTTTATTAAGCCATTGGTTCTTTGCTTAGCTTAAAATCCAGACTTTTTAACAATTTAATATGGGGTTGAGTCCTCAAATTACACTTTGAACACATTAAGAAAGCTATCTGTCAGTCTGTGGTTGCTGAGTTTTCTTGAGCAACACCTAAAAGAATCCATGGATCAGAGTACCAATTGTCATAATTTTCTCCTAGTAATTATTTTCTTGATGATTTTACTGGCAAATGTTCTTGCTTTCACTTTATTGAAGCATTTTAAATAATGCTAATTTCAATGAAATTTAGGATGAAAGGATACAGAATGACAGAATTGTGATAATGAACTGTACTGGTTTGGCTGTCCCACAACAGATCATTTTGCTTCCTCATCTCAACCTGATTCTGTTAAATGTTTATTTTAACAACATATTTAATATGGAATGGAACAATGAAGCACATAATGAAATATTAACCAAAAAAGTAAGTGCTTCTTAGTAAAAAAGGTCTCAGAAATCTTGGTGGCTTATTAGACTACTGTTATTAAGAGATAGTTTCTGAAGCCAGTTGCACACAGTATAATGACAAAGATGATATTTACTTTCCACTCAGGGCAAATGACTTGATCAGTGCTGGTGGTGAGCATCATAGAATCATAGAATAGTTAGGGTTGGAAGGGACCTTAAAGATCATCGAAAGCTGCACAGCTGAGTAAACCTCCATGTAGCCTTAAATAGGGTACAACCCCACAGGTGACATAATATGTGGAGCTGATTTCATCTGTCAAAGCTTGAGAGGGAACCTCTGTGTTGCAATCATTCTTCCATGTCATCAGTAATCCCAGGATCTGTAGTTCAGATTCTCCTCATGTCTTCTTTGCCTGTTTGACATCATCAGGTGAACAGCCCTCTTCTGTATTGGCTTCTTGTGCAGAAGAGGTCAAATCCAGGTTTGCTGCATGGAAGCAACAGAGTAACTCAGAAATCTTGAACCTCCAACAGCCATTCTTCCATGTTTAGAACACATCCAGAGCTCTCACCTTTAGACTTAGAGGAGGATTAATTGCTTCTGTTTTTTGATAAAATAATTGCTTCATGGTGGAGTTACCATATTTTCAGTTTCAAATGATTTTGAGATATTAGCAATCTGGCAACTCCAGTGTCCACCCAACTTTGAGAACATTTAATTGCAGATGTATGGTTCCAGCCTGTGGCTGATTTTCTGTTATTAGAAAATGGAAGAAATACATTGAGTAGTGATTTATCCCATAACCTTCCTGATGTTAAATATTTTCTCTATAATTTAATTTTTGTCTGTGGTCTTTGGTATATTGATTAAGCCACCTGCTACATATGTGTTAAAAAAATACAGGCAAATCAATTCTGTAGATGAATACTGCATATTATGTATACTTTTTTAGTACATTAATTTGACTGGTACCTGGATCAGTACCCTGTATCAAACAGAGACATGAGATAAGTGTCTCCCTCAGCACCTCTCTGGTCTATATTTTATAGTGTAAAATGTATTTATCAGTGCTCTTTATGATACTGAATCTCATGGTTGTTTCTGTGTCCAAGATCCTCTTTTCTTCATATCTCCAGGAAATCTCTAATTTCCTGCTGTTCTCTCCTTATCATTGTGAGAAAGAGAGGCGCATCTGGTTGGAGAACAAAGAGAGAGCTTGCTTCTTCTGCTGCATTTCTTTGGATCAGCATTCACATGTCATAGAAATATATGTATAACTACATTCCCTCACATATTTTGCAGGATAATAAATGCAAAGGGCTGTTGGCAATATGGAGTTGAAATAACTTTTTTAAAAATACCTTACGTTATACTGAAGTAGCTGGAAATTTTGAAGAAATATTCTGTGCTTAAATTTCCACTTTGTTAGCTATGGACAATGCTGATTGCTTATTCTTTATCGCTTTGTTATACCATGAAGTAATGTGTGGGATTTTTTTTTTTCCCTTATCCTGCAAGTAAATTTTTGTCTTGTTTGCACACATTCTGATACATAATTCTGAGAGATTTGAGAGATAACAGCCTTTAGATGCAAAAACTGCTTAGACATCATGCTGAAAGGCACCTTTGATACAAGTTTTTTAAGATAATGCAGTCTGCAATTTTTTCCAGAAGATGAACTTGTATTTCCTGTTTCACAACACTGTGGTTTGGAAACTGCCAGCTAGACAGACAGATTTATGTTGCTATTAGGCATTTTAGTTTTCTGTGGGTTAATGGTATTTTTAAGTTTTTGAATTTTTCTTTTTTTTTTCTTTTAGTGAAGCAATTTATTGTTTTCCCTTGCATTTCTGATGAATGTCTGTACAGATACTGAATTGAGAAAAATAATCAAGGACTTTAGGACATGTTTGTTTTTTATTTGAATTGATGTTGATAGCTCCTTCTTTTTCCTGTGTCTTGTTATTTAAACAACATTTGGAGGTATACTTTGATTCAGACTGAATACTTCTTTTGAGAGGGGTATGAGAATGCCATGCGGAGAAGAATTTTTCCTCTCACTTGAGCTCAAAATTCAATGTCTATCAGGACAGATTTAAAGCAAAAATAAATTTTAATTTATCTTTTCTTAAAAGCTTATTAACCATATTAACATTAAAAGAATCTGCTTAAACATGTCTTTTATCATGTTGACTATCCAGATGTTTTTATCATGTTTTATATAAAGGAGAAAATCGTGCAATTTTTTTAGTAATACTTTCCATTAAATTTGCAAATTTCATGCTGTCCTTATGGGCCATTCCTCTGTGTGAACTTTATTCCTGCTGACAAGGACCATACACCCAGTGGAAGTCAGGGTGCTATCAGATTAATCTTGTTGAGAAAGTGAGAGAAACCAACCAACTTGTTGAGAAAGTGACTAAAAAGGCATAAAACTTATTTAACAGCGTAGTACAAAAGAATAAATACAGTGCCAGTATATTCACCCAACACATAAAATTTTTTGGTTCACTTGTGTCACCTGGGAGATAAAATTAGAACACAGGAGATATCAATGCAGAGGAAAAGCAGATCATATTCTGTGGATTGTCACAAGTCACTGCAGCCTTTGGAGAATATCCCTAGATACTTCTGACTGACATTGGTTTTGCAATTAGTGACACAAATGAGGACATAGAAGCACCATGTCTACAGGAGAGACTGCAATTTTTTTGCAAGTTCTTGTAGGTGAAGAAGAGGTAGAGGGATAGCATTTGGGGCATTTGTTAGGGTTGGAAAACTGTGCCAAAGTGAACAGCCACATAGTTGTTCCCATTGGTGCTCTATCAACAAGACCTTTGACCACCCCCCTGGTTCTGTGGAAAATTTCACCAGTCTGGTTCAGCAGCTTAGAAGCCTCTCTTCCCTTGTTTTCTTTCATATGTTTTTGCATGGTCTGCAATCAGACGATTAATATTCCAGGCAGCATTTCATAAAATCCCTTTTGCTGCTTTGTTGTGCCTTGTGACTGACATCTCCCCACTTCAAGGGTGATTTTCCTATTGGCAAGATGAGGAGGTGCCACACCAAGTATCACCTTCAGGAACAAGCAATATAAGTACTATAATGAGATGGCTCTTTGCAGAGCCTGTAATTGGTGACAAGGCATGGCAGCTTCATATCAGACACAGATGTACAACACAAGGCTTATTAATGAGGCTGGAACATCACAGTTGAGAGGCTTCCAGTCACTTCCAGTCAGAGGAATGTAATATATTCTGTGTGTTGTTATTATGCCCAGTGCCTCCAATTTGCATCACAAAACCTTCAGGTAGGCCAATTCAAGCTAATACTGGATGGGATCTGGCTTCCTCTTACATGGATTATCAGTGCCACGGCCTGCAATCCATCATTCCTGATCCCAGCCCTTGTAGGCAGCAGCAACAATCATCTCAACTTGCCGATCTGCTCTCTTAATTGGGTTAGTTTAGTAACCTTCCTTGTATTAAAGTCAACTTGGAAAGAGATGTAATATTTTCAGTTATGAAGATCTAGAAACTGACTGGAGTAAGATTTGATTGTAGATCAAGAAATAGAATTTTCATCATGTTAAATCTTCATGGAAATATGTGTGGAACAGGTAATGAAATAAAATTATTAACAAAAAAATCTGCAAAGATACCTGCAAAGTCAGTTTCTTAAATTGCTCCTTTTGAGAAAATGACTTTGATGATTTATTATTATTTGGATTGCTTATTCTGTGTTTGTCTTCTGTGATTTTTTAGTATTTGTTGGGAAAACACTCTTTGTGAACAACAAAAGACATTCTAGTAGTGGAGTTTTGCTTAGATAAGATTTTTCCTACTTGTAAATAACAATAGATGAAGTTTGAATAACATGGTGGCTTTTTCTGTTTTCTGAGGGATTTTTTAAGAAGAATTTCATGTAAAAAGGGGTAGTCACCTTAAACAATTATCCACATATTACCTGATATGAACAAAGTTCTGTTGACAAGGTGTCAGTATCATGAGGTTTAGTTACAAAAAAAATAGGCAAAAGGAAGAAAATCTTATTACAAAAACTTTTTTGATGCCAGTTATGAAGATCTTCATAAAATATTTGTTCCTATCCCAGCCTACTTCATGAGAATTGTGTGTCTAGAGTGCTGTCAAATATATTTTAAAAAATAAAATGTAAGTTTTGATAGAAAGCACTATTTTTTCTTAAAAAAATTTGTCCTGATAAACTGACACCACTTATACTACAAGCTGAAAAAGAGAATGCTAGGCAGACAGCCACTGCGTGGGTTTGAATTTCTAATAGTGACTAAATAATGCTGCAGGCTTAGTTTACAAATTTATTTTGCTGACACTGGCCTTTCAGCCAGTAATCCAGAAGAATTACAGTTAATGCCAATGTTATTTGTGGACAGTTTCATGGGCAAAGTATTGACTAACTTTGTCTAAAACACAGATTCACTCAAATAAGTTGACATTGTTTTGAATTTAGCTTTCCCTTACCAGTTTTCTTTAGGGCAAACACATTAAGATTTAACACTCTTTTTGTGTGTTAATGATTATAATAATGAAAGGGAAACTCACAGTCCTTTAAGAGACCAGATGTAGAAATGCATGTAGTAAATCTGCATAATAAAAATCTCCTCATTCTTTTACAGGAGGCCAGCTTTTACTTTTTCGGCTAGCATTTTAATGTTTTTCTTCATTCTTTTGTTATGGTTGAGTTCTTGTTTAACTTCTCTTACACATTTAGCTAATGTTTGATCCTCATGCCCGGTTTTAAATATCCAACCAATGCAGAAGAGCAAAGTATAGTGATCAATGTTACTTGGAATTTCTCTAAATTTTTAGAATAAAATCTGATTATTTCAAATGGAATTTTTAATTAAATAATTTATCAGTATTTTAATGAATTCCAATGGAACAGTGTCATTACTCTTCACAGGGAAGAAGAAATCACTTCTCATGTATCAAAAACAGTAGAAATCTACCCATTGACTCCAAAAGACCCCAAGTAAAAAAGTCTGAACTCACATTAGATGCTTTTGAAGGAAGTGTCAAAGGATTTGTAGTTTATTTTTGAACACCTGTCAAATGCATAGCCTTTAGAACGTTACCTTTGCTTATTTGAGAAGAGCTGGGGCAATACTTTGGTACCATCAAGAAGAGGCGGAGCATGACCACACCATGATGTAGCAGTCATTATATTAAATGCCTTGAAAAATCTTAAGGCACTCATGATAGCTTAGTTCTTGTTTCTTTTTATTATTCCTGGAGACCCTTGAAGGCCAGGGTGTTCTCAGATGTGATGTATGGATATGCAATGATGTGTGGATGTATGCCAAACCCATGAAGAAATGAGTAGGGGGCTGTCAAGCTAACTGATATGAAGACAGAGCAGGGAAGAACCTGTCACAGAGCAGGGAAGAACCACTTAACCCCAATGAGAAAAGTAGAAAAGAGCACTCCTTCCAAAAAAATGATCTAGCTCTTCTTTGGACCAGCCTGATAAATACTGCAGAAGGAAGAAAAAAAGACAAAGAAGGCAAACAGCTATGATGCAAATTAATTGTGGGGTCTAAATTGGCCCATTCTAACATTTTACTGTTATGGCAAAAAAAGGGTCCTCTAACAAGAGTTTCAAGTTCTTGGCAGCCCAAAGTGGAACTTGATTATCAACAGCAATCTGAACTTTGTTAAATAGGGACCACATTTATGAAAGTGCTCATAACTGGGCAGTTTCCATAATGAAACTTCTGGCCCAGTTTTCAAAGCATGTTAGCCTCTACTGTATGCTCAACAGCATTAGCTGGTTTGTGAAAATCTGGCAACCACTGCTGCTCTTCTCTGCCTGAGAATCAATGCAATGATCAGATGACCATCCATCTTTTTCCTTTCTTTTCAGTTATAATTTGGAGTTAATTTATCTGTCGTCTTGAGTTTGTTCTCCTTTTGCCATATCAATAATTGTTAACTGAATCCTGGCTTTGTTTTAGAAGACAGTAAAGCAGTACCTCTAAGCTTTTCTGAGACAGTTCACAATGGTTCAACTGCAAAGGTATGTGTTTTTCTTCACTAAACAACTGCTTAATAACAGCAAGTAATTAATAAATCATGTGATAGGTTATGATCTTGCAGTCAGTTTTGTAAGCATGGTTCTTATTTCATCTGACTTTCACTGCAGATCAACACAACTCTTATGAATCTCCATATGCGTACCTTCAGGTGCAAACCCATACTTGCATTAAGGATTGGAATTATTAAAAAAATATGAGTGTGAGGCATTTCCTATTATGGTACAACCTTTACAGATCATTAGAACAACTATAACGTTATACTCCGCAGAGTCTGTGGTATTTTCCCCCTCATTTTTATGTTATTCAAAGGAGTTGCACAGGGAAGACTAGACAATTCACTAGTTGATGGTGCTTACTCAGGTGACACCTATCTGACTTACCTGAGGATCTAGGCATGTAACATGGGGAACAGTTGTGTTTCCCCAGTAGGAAATGTTTGCTGCTGACTATGTGAAATTACTGTGGACAGTTTTGAAATGCTGAGGTTTTTTGATAACTTACTCATTACAAATTGTTCCAGTTCTTAACTTAGGAACCCATCCAAACATCATTCATCAGCTATTTCACTCACTACAGTTATGTCAGCAGAAGGTGTTTGCTTGACCCATTTGGATCATAACCTTCCTTTTCCAGTCATGTCATCAAATAACCACTTATGCCTTCTGGAAAACAGACTGTCCTACAAGTAAAGATCCCCCTTCCCCAGCAACGTGGAATTGAACAGAAAACTGCTCAGGTGAGCAATGCAACAATGAAAAATATATCATGTAATCTACACATAGGACAGTAAGAATCAGAAGAAACAGATTAAAATTAAGCAAAAATCATGCCCTGAACACAAGTTTAAAAGCCTACACAGATAACTTCCAGAACATTTTCCTGCTTTTGTTTCTTTATTATTTAGATGAGTAGGAAGGAAGAAAGTAAATAAAAAGATGCCACATTTATATCATCATAGCTCTGCTCATGTCACATTACAACCATGCAACCCTACACAGGGTCTGCAATAGTGTAAAATGCAAAATATACAACTTTGGCCATCAGGACAGAGAGTCACACTTTCAGTTTCTTCTACTTAGAACAGTTTTTAATGTTTCCTGTCCTGAGAGTAGAAGTGACAGACTGGATAGGATATGTCCTCTCTCAGAATGGAGTATCCTGCTTTTGACAGGCAAAAATGATTCTGACAGCTCCCCTGTACTGAGGAATGGCTTTTACAACTGTCTGGTTGAATAAATGGTGTTTATTTCTTAAAACTGAACTAAGATGACTGCTGGTAGCTATTTGGTATTAAAACCAGAGAATGTTCAGTGTGACAGGTTCCCACATATTACTGGATCCTAGAGTAAAGTACAGCTACTGCCATAAAAGACAACAAAAATATTTCTATAAATACAGTAACAACAAAAGGAAGACTAAGGAGAATCTTCATCGTTTGTTGGATGTGGAGGGAAACACACTGACCAAAACTGAGGATAAGGCTGAGGTACTTACTGCCTTCTTTACCTCAGTCTTCAAGTGTAAGACTGGTTGTCATCTGGGTAGCCAGTGCTCTCAGCAAAAAGACAGGGATGAGGAGCAGAATGAAGCCCCTCATAGTCCAAAAGGAGATGGATAGCAAACCATAGCAGCACTTAGACACATGTCCATAGGTCCAAATGGGATCTATCAGTGCTGATACAACTGGCAGAAGTTCTCACAAATATACTTTCCATCATTTATCAGCGGTTCCAGATGACTGGTTATACTGTAGGAACTATATAATAGCACTCAAGACAATCTGCTCTATGATCTTCCACAGCGTTGAGGTCAGTCTGATAGGGCTGAGGTTCTCTACATCCTCCTTTCAGCTCACCTTGTAGATGAATGTCACATCCATTCAACTAGGACCTCTACAGTGAGCCTCTTTTAGGAATACAAATAAGATCAAGACAAAAAGGAGGAAGCAAAGTCAGGATGGGGTTTTGTCCATTTACATAAGTTAAAATTCTGGTCTGTGCATTTTTTCTGACAGTTATTAGAATTTAGGTGGAAGTTTTCATCCCTTCAACAGTCATGAAAGAATGGCCCAGCTATAAATTTGGATGTAAAGCTTTTAGTTAAATTATAAATAATGTAGAATTAACTCAGGCCTTAAACTCTTACTCAGTTGTTACTTACACAAGGGGTTAATTAATGCTGGTTTCCTAGATACACTCTCTTTCCTTTAAAATCTTTCTGTTCCCAGTTTCTTACTCAAAAACTGTAGTCAATCAAACAAAAAAAAATGGACCTAGTGGTGTGCAGACCTAATGGGTCAGATTAGCTATTTGCCCATCTGATGAATCTGGCAGCATGGTTTATTTGCTTTTGTCAGATCCCATAATTTGCTTCTCAGGGAGGGAAAGGTAGAAGTGAGAGGCAAGGTAGCAGGAGATGTTCAACATCACTTTTGGAGGGGTTCTGGTTCAAAAGGTAAGAGGGAATACAGGAAAAAATATTATTTTTTGCCTGCAGGGGAAAAAAGAAAGGTATAAAAACTACTCAACTTTAATCCACACAACAATCCACATCTGATGGTTAAACTGCAATAATCTCAGTCACCTAACTGAACTTGTCTGTTCTACATGAAGCCACTTACTGTTTCCGTACTTTTTAGGTGTGCAATTACTTCCTTTCTCTTGGAAACTTCACATCCCAAAAAAATCCCCTTTGTGATGGCTGTGTAGAAACTAGTGTTGGTGAGACTCCCTCAGCCCTGAACACCTTCAAGGTGAAGATGGAGAGAAATTCCTTTCTGATATCCCAGAGAACCAGCTTTTCCACAAGAAAATAACAAAACACTCAGAAAGGAATGATTTTGCTGTCCATCTTCAATCTCTCGTTCCACAATATGGGAGAAAGATACTGTCCGAGCAGATCAGCTGAACTGCAAATCTCAGAGTATGCTGGGCAACATCACTGTGCTTCTAAAGTTTTCTGTCCCAGGATTTATTGTTGAGGTGGCTTGTAGCATCATTGCATCATAACTGTTATCACTAGGAAGAACTGCATGTGAAGAAGGCTCATCAGGTCCAAACTCTTGGGAGAGGGTGAAGCTTTTCCTTATACTTAGGCACAGCAAGCCTGGAGCAGGACTTCAATTAAAATTGTATATAGGGTATATAGGAAACTCGTGGTCAGCACTTTTGACTTATTCTGATGCCTCTGGCTCCCTCCTCACTGTGGAAAGAGCTGGAGGGGGAAGGTGTCTCTAGCCTCAGAGGTTTCGGAGCTTAGTGCAAATCTGGCCTCTGACATCAGCTTATCTCCTTTCCACATCAGCCCTTGAATCTACAGTGAATGACAACAGTGGCTGCATGGTGCTCATTCTGCTCCTGTTGGTAGAGGAGCCACAGTCTGTGGAATGGAAAGGCTGCAGGAGATCTGGTAGATCATCCCCCAGAATACCTGCTCCTGAAGCATGGGCACATGGTACCAACAGGAGGGCACCAGGAAGGTCTACCATCATGACAGTGGCCACCAGTGGAAACGGCCCGGAGGTTTCTCAGTTCAAAAGTGTCCCTGCAGCACAGCCTGCTCTGGCCAGCAGCCCATGTCTAATCTAAACCTGCCCTGCCCTAATTTAAACCCATTGTCACTCATTCTCCATGCCCTCCTCTGGACCCACACTAACAAGTCTATGTGCAGGAAGCAGAGGGAGAGTAAGCAGAGCAGGCATACCAAGACCTTTCCCCCTTTGCCTACAAGTGACCTTAGAGCTGTTAGTCAGCATACACTGAATATAATCCTTCTGATGCACAGGAGTAATCTGGAAGTGAGCAACCAGTCTCAGCTTCTGCCTTTGAGGGAACATTCTTGTCCAGCAAGAAGAGTGGCAAAATTACGATCGGTGATAAAAAACTAGTGTATCTAAAATCATTGTGTTAAGAGTTTGAGATCAGGTCAAACTTTAAGGATCTGCAATTTGGCAAGTACCTAACATTTTTCCAACACTGGAGAAATCTTTCCCCTTCTCTTCTGATTCATGAGCAACTGTGGTTTTACAAAATAAAGTTTATGGCTCTGGAGTTGAAAACTGAGCACTCTATGAAGTCTGGTTAACTATGGACGCACTGCTGCCTATACATCATCTATGATAACTATAGAATTGTTGTTACATGAATATTCTGAATACGAAGACACATATTTTATTATGCTTTGCAAAACAGATAATTGCTACCATACTTAGGAATGAAAGGCAAAGGAACAGCTATTAATGGTGTAATGATTTACAGCCCGACTCTGCCTCCAGACAAGGAGACTCCAGAATCGCATGACTATTCATTAAAACTTGCAAGTTCATTAAAGATAGGGTAAGATTTCTGAAAGTCTTATTGAAAGCCAGAGACTTCTAAGGTCCAAATTTCAAGGGAATCAGGTATATGAATCTCTGTGGCACTTCAGGTTGTAACACAAGTACCCACATAGATAAATACTTCAGGTGACTAAACTCATTGAAACAAACAAAAGACCAAGGCTCATAGCTGCTTTCCTGGATGTCATTATAATCTTCACTGTTCAAGGTGAAAATTCTTTCAGCCACTATATTTCTGCATTGGCACACTTCAAGGTCAGTCCTGAGTTTAGCATCTACCTGAGACCTACAAGGTTTCTAAGAGGTGAAGGGTCTGCTTAGGCAATATATAATAATAATACAGCAAAGATCCTGTGGATAAAAAGCTATGTAGAGTATGTGAGAGATGGGAACAGAATACAAGATGGACTTGTCCTTTCTAATGATGTCCTACTTTTTGTCTTATTTTGTGTAGACTGTCCTCAATAAGAGGACTTCAAAGTCTTCCAGATGTGGTGGAGGGAATGGGGACTTGACCATCATCAAAAGGGGCAAAGAGGAAAGAGGATGGTGTCACTGTCTCTGTGAGTTCTCCACCTATGGAGAATGTTCTCACAGTCTGGTCTGAGAAGAAGACAGCATCATTCACAAACTGCTGTGTCTTGAAAGAAAAAATGGTGCTCAGATCTCTCAAACACAAGTGTGGATACTCTTGTTTCTGACTGGATCCTAAGACATCCCCTTTATACATTGAGATTTCATACCTGTTTCAAAGATAATAAAGCATGTTGTCAACAATTAATTGCCTTCTTCAGTATAGATATTTACTTCTGTCATGTTCAAACAAATCCAGCTCTAGCTATCTTAAGGTGTTTCTATAAAAAATGGGTGATATAGGACTGACCTGCTGAGGTCTAGGATCTGCAGTGATGCCTATTGTCTTGTGACAGCACAGCTGTATACCTTGGTTTGGAGCTGTCTGAGTATATTTGAACATTACCTTGTTTTACCATAGTTGATGCACTGGTATAGATCTAACACTGTCCATTTGCACTGCACCTTGTTGTCTGTTCTGAACAACAGAACAGACTGTTGTCTCACAACGTATCAAGTGATGTTTGTCCTGATGCTGTTTGTCTAAAAAATTTTAACTAGATGTTGCTTTTGGGGATTGCAGATGCTTGTAAAAAAAAAAGAATTACCATTCCAGAACATAGGTCCAAGCAAGCACATGTGTGTTTGCTGATTTAATGAGAAGAGAAAAGAAGATGTTTCAGCCGAAATCGGAATGTACTTGGAGTGTCTTAAAGCAACTTCATTGGAGTCTCATAAATTTGATTTCAGAAGAGCTTCAATGAATACCTCAGACTGAAGCTCTTGATGCAGCTTCGGTTCTGCAGTTACATCTCTATCACTGCAGAGCCAAGCCATATTCAAACCCAGCGGATGGGAACTTTACATGGGGGTTCTACAGTGATCTCTTGTCTTTGATGTTCTGTCACTTTTCCCCTCTGATTTTACATATATGATTGAACAGAACTGGTTAGCCAAACACATTTGTGTCATTAGAAGAGGGTCCGTTTTTATGATGAGCAGTATCATGTAATTTAATTGCTGGATTTCATAAGCAGGGTTAGTGATCTCTCCCTACTCCAGATCAGTAGAGATACCACAAGGATTCCTATCATATGGTGCACTTAATTATGATAAATAAGCAGGGATAAATTAAGCCTATAAAAGGCCCAGATGGGTATTATATTTGCATCGTGAATGCATGCTATGATGAAAATATGGCAGTTGGATGGCCCCTTTGAAGCAGAGCTCTGGATCCGCACTTAATCTGTATTGTAAAAAAGATGTGAACAGTAAATTCAGCAGTTCATGACAGGCATATTGGAAGATTTTGGCTCAGCAGAGAACCTCATTTTAATTTGTGTAGAAGTGAACAGGGTTGGAAAACTCAGACATAAAAGGTCTGGTAGGTTTAGCTGGCATGTAATTTTTTGGTCAGTTGCAATTGAGACTTGAGGCAGAATAAAAACAGATGCACTGGTGTTATTCCAAAGTTCCAGGAAACTTACCTGATTTACAAGTATATTTGTATTTGGACCAATTACGGAGTGCAGCCCTTACAATTGCTATGCAAGGTCAGGAAAGCTGTGGTTCATGTTAACAATATGGCTCCACTGGGAAACCAGTGGTTTTACTCACTTCTACTCATAAATAAATTAGATTTTTTAAAAATTTATAGGAGACAACAAAATCATAGGAAAAAACAGCTCTTGCTTTCAGAAAAATAGCTTGCTATTGAGAGCTGAACATTGCTGAACTTCTCTAAATCAAGTATAAAATTATCTTCTTACATCATTTTTATTTATGTAGAAAAGCAAAAATAGGCAGCCAGTAAGAAGTCAAATTTAATACATAACACTGAGCAACTCAGAGATAACAGAAGTAAATTTCATGTGAGTTTAAGCTAACGGTGTCCAGTATTATGGAAAAAAAACAATAGAAACAGTATGAGAGAAGCAACTGTGACATATATACTTATATGGTTTTTAAGAACAAATTTATTTGTGAGGCATTTCTTTCTTGCTATTTGTGATTTGCTTTGTAGTACTGAAAAATTAATTATGTATTTATGTATTAACATAATTATTATGTATTTCTGAGCTTACCATAAGGATTCGTTTGACTTTAAGTCACAAAAGAGAAAATTACAGTTTTGGAGCAATGTTTAGCTTGTTTTAAAGTGGTTTTTGAAGCACTGATTCTTTTTGCATTACAGCAGCCTTCTTTTCCCAGGACAGTTCATCTTGACTTCACCTTTGCTATCTGTTCCATGGGCTGAGTAAGAGAAGCTTCACTAAATTTTGGACACATAAGTACTCCACAACCAAATGCATTTTATGTGAAATCCAGTTCAATAATTGAAGTGATTGATAATGTGATGAATTTTGAGACACAGAAGGATTACAACCAGGTTATACAAGCACAAACTTTTAAAATATCATTGCAAAGTTTACTTGGTTTGTACAGGTCCAAGGGTCCCCACAGAACAGAATGCTTATAGATTTTTTAAAAAGTTCTTTAAATTCTTGTCTACTAAAACAAAAATAAATTCAAAAATCTGAAATGATGAATAGACTAGTGAGTTAACTGGAGCTCAACTCTAAACTCTATGTGGGACTAGCCAGAGATGTCAACAGAGTAGAGGTCTATATATCCATAAATGTAGTACTCACTTCAAAGAACCATTTTCAAGTTCTCTACCTCATTTATAGCTATGATTTTTATATCAAGTTGAGCAGATGGAAAACAGTCTGGGTAAAAGGGACCTTAACAGGCTAGAAAGATGGGCCCATGCAGCCTCCAATCAGGTCATGGTGGTGATATAGTGCACAGTATTCAGGTTAGCTCTCACCTCCTGATGATCAGAGGAAGCCAGGCAGTGCCACCACCATGCCTGGTATCACCAGGACCAAGAGCCGACAGATGGTGGAACAATCCTGGTTGTGCAATGGCCACTGGGACCCATGGCCTAATTCATGGGTAGGTGCCACACTGTAGTGATAGTGCATCCTGATGCAACTCACAGAAATGCCTTCTTTTTAAATCATCTCATTTTAGTAAATTTCAAAAAGTTTTATCAAAAGGGGGCATCTTTATTTACATTTGTGCATGGGAACACTGTAGATGATGGCAGAGGTCCCATTCCTTGAGGCTTTCAAGGCAAGGCTTCATGAGGCTCTGAGAAGCCTGATCTAGTGCAGGACATCCTTGCTCTTTGGTTGTTGAAGATCCCTTCCAACTCAATGTATTCTATAATTCTATAATTCCAAGAACTTTTCTTTAACATCCAGAAACTCGGTATTCCAAGCTATTTTGTGGGGAAGTTCAATATGACATGGTTTTTTTCATGATGTACCATAATTTTCTTTTAATATTCTTTTTCTGAAGAAGAAAGAATGCACTTGCTGCTTTAGCACAAAGGTACAGAGGAAGGATGAGCAGAGGTGGGACTAAGAATTAAGCTTCAGACCACTTGGCAGATGTTACTCAGCACTTCCCTACAACGAACTAAGAGAATCAGAATTACTTTGGTTGGAAAGGACCTTTCAGATTAAGACAAGCCATCAACCCAACTAACACAAATTTTATCTCTAAGTCTGCCCATCTCTTAAATACCTCCAGGAATTGTGCCTCAATCACTTCTATGGATAGCCTGTTCCAATACAACCCTTTCCGTATAAAACTTTTTTCCTAATGTCCAGTTTAAACCTCCCCTGGTGCAAATTGAGATAATTTCCTCTTGTCTTGTCATCTATTACTTTGAAGAATCTGCTTTCAGGGAGCAATAAAGTCTCCCCTGAGCCTCTTTTTCTCTAGGCTAAACAATGTCAGTTCCCTGAGTTACTCCTTACAAGATTTGTGCTCCAGACCTCTCATCATCTTTGTTGGCTACCTCTGGACCCACCCCAGCAACTCAGTGTCTATTCTGTGGTGAAGGGCCCAAAACCAGACACAGCACTCAATGTGGGGGCTCACCAGTACCCAGTACAGGGGGAAGACCATCTCCTTAGTCCTACTCATCACACTGTTCAGATACAAGCAAGGATGCTGTTGGTTTCCTTGGCCACCTGGGCA